>JANHGC010000001.1:786465-802906 GCA_027560395.1 Boaedon fuliginosus | reverse complement strand
CTATCTCTGCTGACTTGTTCAGCAGGTTGTCAGATCGAATCTCACCAGGCTCAAGGATGACTCAGCCTTCCATCCTTCTAAAGGTCAGTAAAATGAGGACCCAGATTGTTTGAGGGCAATAAGCTGACTCTATAACTGCTTGGGGAGTGTTGTAAAGCTCTGAGAAGCAGTATATAAAAAATCTGAGTGCAATTGCTATCTATGTTGTAAGCCGCCCAGAGTCCTTTGGGATTTGGACAGCATTAAAATGTAATAAATAAATAAATAAAATAAGATTGGTGGAAGAGTTTTTCATCCACATTTACAATGCTGGAATGTTTGGAATGGAAAAACAATTTTACTTTCAAACTGATTTACTTGAGTCCCACACTTTTAATTTCCGATATACTTCATTGTAAAATATAGGTTACGTCTAACAACATAATTTTAATGTAAGCTGCCAACGTGAAATGAAATAAATATTACTATACTTATTCAAAGCAGTTATTATTCCACAGTAAAAATTAAAAACAATTATTTATTGAGGCTTCCAGAATGTGTGATGTGTATTAAATTAAGCCTCACCTATGTATGTTAGCCATTGGAAGCAATTTGTGCCATTTAGAGCCAGTGAATGTATTAGGAATTGAACTATGTCTGAAGATGGTAGGTAGCTAGAATCTTCGTGTGCCTCCAAAATGCTGCATACATGGTGTAAAACAAAATTTGAAGGGCTTATTTAGAAATGATTGTTATTGTAAGTAACTTGTGAATAACATACCTCTATGTCCTCCCTCAAGCTTCTTTTTCTTTTTTTTGTCTTCAAGGATGTAAGGATGATCAGATCTCTCAAAAGCAAAAACAGAGTGGTAAGGGAAAATGCCATGGCAGAATATTAGTTTGTTTGTCGTGTCTCCTGCCACAATCAAACAACTCTCAGCAGCTTACAAGCGCACTATTGCTGGACAGCGGAAGGGGGAATTGTATGCATGTACATGTGTGCAACCACAAAGTTTTTAACTTCAAATTTCTGAAAAGTCTGACAACTACACCGATTTTTTTCACCAGCAATGTTTTGTGGGATAGAAGAATCAGAAAAGATCTATACTTTCCTGTAATAAGCTCATGAGGCTTGCAATTTTTTTTTCTTCCAGCATTTCTCCCTGGCTCCTCTGGTTCAATCAGCGGTAGCAGCCAAGTGCTCACAGCGTTCTGGAGCACTTACTAACAATGTACGTATCCGTCAATGAATTCATGAGTGAGAAGGCATTCAAGATGCAAACTCTTATTCTTGCCATTACCGACTTAAACCTGCTATTTCACTGAATAGCTGTGCAAAGAAATGCGATAATGTAATATTACAAAGCAGGAACTTAAATATGACATCAAATAAGGTAGGGAATGTATCAAGTGAAAATGATAGCTCTCTTAAGTCCTGTTTAGTATGATCACTAAACTATAAAGGCCATCATTCAGCATCAAGCTTGGTGATTGGTTGATCCTTATCAGTCCACCTGACCTTCTGTAATATTTCTCTGGCAACCATTTCGTCTATCCTGATAAGAGCTTTGTGCTTTCTCCAGATCACCCAAGAGCTGGCCCCTGGCTCTTGTTTGCCTGGTCCCTCTCCTCTATTCCATCCACTCAATTTAGACACATAGGTGTTAGTTTGTGCCCTACTTCTTTATTTGGTCAGTTCTAATTATGCCATTACTTGCATATACATGTTGTACAGCCTTGCCTTTCTTGTTTGGATAAGTTCAGCTATGTCATCATCTGAACTAATATGTAAACATGTGGTGCAACTGTGGCTTGCAAGCCTATACATCTCACTGATTAAATTAAACCCAATCCTGTATTTCTGTCCATACGAAATCTGATATGTAGATAAGGATTTGCATTCCGATTTGAAGAGATGATTATCTGTTCCTTCCCCTCCCCTCACATATTTTCCTTCTTTCCTTTCCTCTCTTCCAATTCTTGCCAGGAATTACCTCTGGTGACCCTGAGATCTAGAACCATTGGTAGCAGAAGAAGCCTTGCCAGCAGTTTGTCACCCAACGCTGTAGTGCCCCATTGTCAATCCCAGCGGAATGGTTCAATTTCCACGCACTCAGGTGTCCATTCCCCCTTCAGTTCCTTGGGGTGGGGGGTGGGGGTTGTGGTAACCCATTTTGAAATTGAATAGATATGATAAAAGAGCATTGTCAGAAGGTTTAACAATTATGCCAGAAAATTAACTCCTTTTTCTCACCTTTATTTGATGGGTGTTTCCAAGGGACTGTAGCAATGAACAGCAGCATATGAAAGGGCAGGCTTATAACCTCTTACTGTTTAGGTGTAATTCTGAGCAGTTGCGTCACACAAGGGAGCCTTTTTGTACTCTCTGCTTTTCTTCTACTATTTTAGCACCTTATAAGTGAGGCTGAGCTAGAAGCAGAGAAACAGGGATCCAAACTCGAAATCGTGTCTGTGATTGGATTCATATACTGTATGTCATTCAGTCTCAAGATGATTTGCTTGTCAATGAAAAAGCATGTTGTGTGACCTTATGGGTTGTAAACCCAAGGTTGTAGTTTAGTTCAGTGTGTAAACCCTGCTTAGGAGTCAGTCTCCAGTAACAATTTCAAGTGTAAAGTTTTTGTTCTCTTAAGAACTTTGCACCTCCAGTGGCTATATACAGGAGGAAAGGGTTTGTGCTTTGGGCCTCCTTCCTGGGCCCCCTCACTGATGGGATCTTGGACTTCGTATTTGTGTCGAGGCCTTGCCAAATATTCAGTCTACCCTCTCGCTTCTCTGCTGCTTGGCAGTTTAATTGTCCCTCTGTTCCCAGACTTAGTGCTCAATGGAAAGGTTGGAGAACTCTCTCCAGTTTAACCAGAGTTTGTCCATATTGAGCAATTCCACTGAGGTCTTAGCTGGAGAATCTTGAACACAAAATCTTCTCCCCCTCTCCTCCAGGTGAAATATGCCATGTGAAGTAGGAATGTAGCCTAATTCATGGTTCAATCAGGTATGTGGAGAACAGTTGAGTAGAGTAGAAGGATGGGTCCCTGCTCCCCACCCTCTCTATAGACCGATAGATGATACCATGTTCCCCTGAAAATAAGACCCTGTCTTGTATTTTTGCCACCAAAAAAGGCACCAGGTCTTATTTTCGGAGGACGTCATCCACTGACTAACCTATTAGCTAGGGGCACAGGAATATTGGGCGCATGTGTAAAAATCAAGCTAGGTCTTACTTTCAGAGGAGGTTGTATTTTCAGGGAAACGGGTAGATAGGTAGGTAGAGAGATAGAGATAGATATCATCATGTTGAATGTGGATCATTTTCTTTACAGAGCTCACTTCTGTCTGGCAGAGCACTGATGAATCTGGTAGACAAAATAGCCAGGTTGGAAGCAAGACCATTGGACGTACCTCCGGGGAAACTATTGGTGCCTTCATTCATTCATCAGGAATACCATCACACCAGCAACACCAATTTGCTTCCAAAATGGTAACCATTTATTTTAAGAATAAAAAGTAAACTATTTATTGCCATGCAAAATTAGAGTTTCCGAAAGGAACCTGCAATTACTTGAAGGTTAATGTTTTATCTAAGCAAATCAATATTTAGTGATTGGGATGTGGTTGCTTTTCACTTTAAAAAATTGCTATGATGCCCCTGGCTGTATTCAGTTAAACCTTTCCCCCCTTTAGCTTCTCATAGAATCCTACTCACTTTGAAAAACCTGGACCAGACTACGGTATTACAGTCAGGGGTCCTTGGTGTTCTCTGAGCTTGCTTGTTTTCTTGCAGATGTTTCATTCTCCTCCTAGGTAACATCATAAGTGCTAGTAAAGAGCACCGTTTGCTGTCACTTTATATTCTGGTGTCTTGCCTGTCTGTTGTGAGTAGGGCGGTCTTGGAGATTCTTCCGTTGGGCTGTTTACTGATGGCTCTTTGGAAGTGTCTTGATTGGGGTATTGCTTACTTGATTGTTGGTCTGAAGTTGACCTTGAAGTTAATCTATACTGATCTGAGTGCTGATTATTGGAGATGTGCTGGAGTCTTCTTCTCTTTTGGGGTGGTTGATTGTCTCTTTTGCATAATCTGTAGATTTTGTTAACATCTATGTGTCTATTGAGGGTTGATTTGTCAGACTGCCAGGCTTGTAGAAATTCCCCGGCATTTTTGAACTTGGCCTGGTCTAGGATTGTCCCATTTTCCCTATTACAGTCATTCCAGGTTATTCTATGCTAGCATTTTGGGGTGGGGGTGGGGAATGTCTACTCACTTCCAGAACTGTACAGCTAAGGTAATGTGTAGCTTGGCTTTAAGACCTGTGTGCTTTGTTACTTTAGGGGTAACTTAGGGATTGCCCACAAGCAAGAGTCCCCTAGGCTTTCCTTTCACAGCTTTCTCTGAAGTGTAGAGAACACGAACCTTCTGAGATTTCAAAAAAAGAGAGTATTGGGCTGACGGGCAAGGTTACAATTTAGATTTGTCTATTTTAGAAATAGCCAAAGCTGTAGGGGCCATCTTCTTTTTCCTGTGCTGTGTTCATCTCCTTTCTTCCTTCTCTTCCTTATCCTCTGTCCAAGGTGATTCGTCTGGACTGGTGTGTCGTTTGCAAATCCCGCCTGCGCTTTGGGAGGATGGCACTTAAATGTCAGTCGTGTCAGCTTCTAATGCATCCAGAGTGCAAAGAACGTTGCCCCTTGCGTTGTATGCCAGGTGCCCACTCCAGAGTGAAAGAGGTGAGGAAACTCCTCAAATGGTGAAGTCATCCTCAAGTCAAACTTAACTTCTGGTGATTACACGAACTCTGCAGCAATCTTGGCAATAATATGGAAGCTGTTTATCAGGGATGGGTCCCCCCCCCACCACCACAATAATTTGCTTAATTTTGCAGCCCCAGAACTTCCAGGTGATCTTCAGTTCCAGGTGCTTATTGTTCTTGGAGGTCATCGTTAGCTAAGTGCTACCACCTGCTGGCAAAATTCCAGCATATCTTTAAATTTGTTTTTATTTCCCCAACTCATCCCTTTGGAGGGGAGGCGTTGCCTGGGTAAAAACAGTTTTGGGAATTGAGATCTGATGCAAAGAGGTCTCTTAAGTCTGTCCCATCTCTTCTCTAGGGTATACTAGCTGATTTTGCGCCTTCCAAGCCACCTCTGGTGCCCCCCATTGTGTTTCAGTGTGTGGTACAAATAGAGAAACGTGGCCTGCAAGAGGTAAGTGAATCCAGAGGAAAAGTGGGCAAAAATAAGCTATGAAATGTTGATGGAACTTCAGTTTATTACCGTATATAGTCTGCTTTGCTCTGCAGCTAAACTCAGTAACCACTGCCTGTTGCTTTTTTAATCTTTACTGAATTCTCTGCTGTAGCTATTTGAATATAGAGTTGGGCTATCTGAATTTAGAATCAGGTTAGCCCTTTGGATTCAATAGGTATATGGGATCCAACTTATTAGAAGTGTTCTCAAATTGTATATTTTTAATGTAATAGGGAGTAGAAATTATTAAATACATGTACGGAGAAGAATCATGTTAACTCTACCTAATACGTAATAGAATGTATGGGTGACCTTGGAGAATGAGGCAAGGAAATGCTGCCTCAGAAACAATCAAATGAGAAGCAGGAGGTTGTAGTCATTTTTAAAGGTCAGAGAAAGAAACTTAGGAAGGACCCACCCTAAGGAATCAAGCAGTTCAAAGTGGAGGCAGGAAATGTGTGCCTTCAGACTTGCAGTGTTAAAGTTAATGTAGCCTTACACAAAAAATAGAATTAGTTCATCTAGTTGTGTTTGCTGTCTGGTTTACCTGGGAGGGCTAATAAATTACATTTTAATTAACTTTCTTTCTAAATGAAAGGAAATTGTGTATTTTTGGGGCTTTGAGGTGTCAGGTCTCTGAGAGGTACCTGTCAAATATGTTCTTCCTGTCAGGGGAGTAAGTATCTTTTGTCTTGTGATGGTCCTTTCCCTCCCATCCTATGATGGGAAAGAACAGGACATTCAAACAGTGGGTCTCTAAGCTTACCCAATTTTTTCGTGTTTGAGATGTTCTCAAATTTTACAAAAGATTGCAAAGCAACTTTATTTAGTGGGGTTCAGAACATTGGAAAAAATATTTATAGCTTTAATGAATGTTGTTTTCTTCTACAGAATACAAGGGGATATATAGTAGATCAGTGGAATTAGCAATACTTCCATTATTGAAAATCAAAGCATTGGCATTTCCCCCCCCCACTTTACCATTATTTTCGTCTTGAAACGAAATTAAATGGTTTTCCTCCTTCACAGAGACTAAGTTTTTCATCCTTGGTTAGACAGTTTACAAAAGTGAAAAAAAAAACCCCGAGGAATGCTTCTGTGTAATATAATGTGGGTGAACAAACTTACTTTGAACATTTTATCTTAGAGAATAATTTTTGGTAAGCGCTGCATAGGTAGCATGAGAGTCCCTCACTGAATGCAATACGTTTCTCAAAGAAATGTTCATCCTGAAAGCCCCTTTTTTTAAAAAAAACCCATATACTTGCTTCTTCCCTCTGCCCTCTGACGACTACGTAAACAGTCTTTCAATTGATATTTTGTTGTTTATAAAATGTGGGTCTCTACATCAAATTCTCTAAACACTGAGACGTTTTCCCCCCTGCACTCTCTGCTCTCTTTATATATATTTTTTGTAGTTTCTCACCTTTTGCCCTTTCATGTTTCAGTGCTGCTGATCATCTTCTGTTTTTTTATCCCCCTCTGCGGCATGGTCTCTGGAAAAGGCACAGCCCCATGAAAGAGTTGCAAACAGGTGTTGCATTTCCCCACCCTTGTGCTCTGAAGTTGAGGGATCAAATCCAGCACTTCGCCACCCTTGAATTTAATGAATCTCTTTCTCTTCAGCAGCTGTGGTCTATTTTTGTCTTGTATTTGCTAGTGGGAACCTCTTTAGGATTTTCATAACTTCTTCTCTCCTTTAATTAGATACCTTCCCCTTCTCTGAGGGGATAGCACTCTGATTTTTGACTGATGTCATTGATTGTAACTCGGCAATTGCCTAGGCTCAACTCCAGTGGATGTTCCACATCCTTGTAATTATTTCCCTGGCCTTTTGCTCACCTCCAGGCTGGACTGTACAGAGTGCCCGGGACAGAACCCCTCGTGCGTGAATGGAAATACAAACTGCTCTCTGCCCAAGGCGCTCTTCCTTCCCTTGACCTTGTGGCTGACGTGCATGTGATCTGTGGCATCCTCAAGGGTTTCCTGAGGAATCTGAAAGAGCCTTTAGTTACCTTTTGCCTGCACTCTGCCTTCCTTCAGGCAGCAGGTGAGTGGGGATGGGATTCTCAGATAAAGCTCTGGAGTAGAAGTGACCAAGGGGAATGTAGGTGATGTAGGATATGACCAGGCTGAGCCTGAGGGTGAGGGAGGGGTCAAACACATCTGTTTTGAGTTTCTACGCCCCTGTGAGAGACCTATGTCCAGCCCACCACTTTGAAGCCTGTTGACTCTTATCTGGTGCCAATTCACTTGGACCATTAGTACACCAGATTCTTGGGTACATGTAGCATGCAATAAACCTGTAATATTTTTTGTTGTCTATCCTGGTTCCTGATTTCTTGTACCTGAATTGCTCGATTCTTTGGAAACCTTTCAGTTTCTTCCTGGATCAGTCTACAATTAAAGTGCTATCCCTTAAGTGATTCTAGTTTCATTAGGGAAAACTGGTTATTTGTGAAAAAAGGAGCGAGGTTAAATGGCTGAACATGCTGGAAGACTTAGAAAGGCATAAAGAATTTGCATCACCCTTTCTTTCCACTCAGAAATTCTGGATGAATCTGCCTGCCATCCTGAACTCTGCCGTGTTGTCATGAAGTTGCCCATGACTAATAGAGACACACTAGCGTTTCTCATGCTCCATCTGCATAGGTGAGCACAAATTTAGGCTTGGAAATGAAAACCTTAGGATCAGAGAGAGCTGGGAGAGAGATTTTACAGGCCACCCAGTCCAGTTTCCTGCTTGATGCAGAAAAAGAAAAATTATAATAATATTTTTCTGCCGACGTGCACCTGTGGAGGTGGATTCACCTTCTTTTACAAAATAACTGGAACACAAACGTGCACAGGTGTTTTGTCTTGCTAGAAAAAGAATAACACTGCTTATTTAGATCAATCTGCAATGCGGGAGCAGGTATTTTCATAATTGTAAACTTATTGGGAGGGATTGCATGTTAAGATTGTAACGATATCTGTTCCTCCCCATCAGACACATTTTTAAAGTGAAGACCTAGCACAACTACTTGGCAGAGCCATATTTTAAAACTTTTTTTTTCTTTTGAAAACAGTTGCTCACGGAAGCTGTCACAACATCTAGTTGAGCCTATCCCAATCTTTTGCTTTCTAGATTTGCTGAAATGAAACCTCGTACTGTCCTGCCATCATGGCCATCATTGTTGAAATTACATTGAAGCATATTGTTATTTACTATACCTACTGTTGCTCAGGTGTTGGACTATTGTGAATAGTTGTGAATACTCTTCCACCCCCAAAAAATAAATAAAAATCATGGCAATGTACAGCAGTACAGATAGTTCTCACTTAACAACCACAACTGGGCTTTGAATTTTGGTAATAAGTCAGGACAGTTGTTAAGTGGGTCACTATGGTAATTAAGTGTACTATGTGATCATTAAGCGAACTGTGGTTAAGTGAATCCAGCAAATGAAATAGCAGTAACAATGGTACTTATACCGCTTTACAACCCAATAGAGTCAGCCTATTGCCCCCAACAATTTGGGTCCTCATTTTACCCACCTCAGAAGGATGGAAGACTTGAGTAAACCTTGAGCCTGGTGAGATTTGAACTGCCCAACTGCAGGCAGCCAGCAGGCAGCAGAAGTAGCCTGCAGTACTGCACTCTAACCACTGTGCCACCATGGAAAATAAACCTACCTTGCCATTTTCTGCTGGAAAACAGCAAAAACCATAGCAAATTGTAATCACATGACAGCCAGTTCCCAAACACCCAAAATGCGATGACATGACTGGGGGGTGGAGGGGGCAGTACAACATCTTATGGCAGCCAGAAGTGCTTTACCCTTTCCAAGGCTGTCGTAACTGTTGACTCATCACTAAACAAGGACTGCCTATAACTGTTTTAAAACTCATTCAAACTTCATGATCTCCTATTGCAAAAGTATGGTTTTCATTCAATCTGTAGATATCTTCAGCATTCTAGTGGAAAAGGAAAGATTTCTAGGTTTAGATACTAGCCTTGAACCAAACTGGGCTTCATGTTTGAAATTCACATCCTTCACCGTAGTGTGTGAAACAGATTTCCCCATTACATACACATATTAGGAATGGCTAATGATATGCAGTGGAAATGCGTTTGCTGTAGCATGGGCTACTGTTTCCATGGATCCATCCATCTCTCCATCCATAGGGTCATGCAAAGCCCCGATTGTCAAATGGACTGCCATAACCTGGCACGTATCTTTGGACCACTGCTAGTCGGACACAGCACTCCCAGCCCCAGTCCACTTCTCATTATGGAAGACACACCACGCCAGTGCCTGGTAACATCTGTGACCACTCTCCAATTTCTTTCAGCTTTCAGTGGCTCATCACTGCACAATGCTCAGTCTTTATCAGAAATGCTTGATTTTATAGGATTGATTCCTTTGTATGGCAATAACTTATCTCTTGCGGGATGGGTTGGGAGAACATAGCTTCTCTCCAATGTGAGAACAAGGCAAGACTTGGTGGGTTGTAGCGAATATTCTTCTTAACCTCCTTTTTTTGCTTTTGAGATTATTTGAGCATTATTTGAATAATTCATTAATTAAATTTAAATGCCATCCATCTCTCTGTTTAAGTGACTCTGGGTGGTTATTTGCATTATTCCTCTTTATTATGATCAACAACTTACAGCTTTAAATGGAATCCATGCAACATATATATAATATAGTTTGAGATATGGATCAGCTAAAGAACCAAGTGGGAGAGAAAAAGAAGATATTAGGAGGTAGACAGAGGCTGATGTTATTTCCTTTCTATAGGTCATCTCCCGTCTCCTAGCATTGCCACTCAAATTTTGGAAGCATTTTATAGACGAAGAGGAAGAAAACCTTGTCCCATCAGTACATCAGTCCATTGTAATGAATGAGCAAGGTGAGTTAATTCAAATATAAGGCATGGGGGGAGCATTGCTGTTTTGATCATTTCGAAAAGTGTGTTAGGGGAATGAGCTTAATCTTCCCTGACCGGCATAGACCAGCTCTTCCATCCACTTGTTCCTCCAGTGGCCAGCACTGTCCAGTTGAGTCCAGGAAATGCCTGCTTCCCAAACAAGCTTCGTAACTGCATGGGCACAACTTCGCCACTTTTGTGAGTATCGCGCTAAAAGACAACATACATAAAGCTTGGCTAGATATAATGGAATGGTGGCATTGCTCAAACCATACTGGAAAAGGTGACATAATGCTCAGTATTAAGGCTCACTGCAGGTAAGATGATGAACCTGGCGGAAATGGCGAAAATAACATCTTACCTTAAAGAAGAGGCAGATATTAGATACAAGAGAGACTGGAAATTATGGACTGACTATAATAAAAATAGGCTACAGAATAAAAAGTAGTAGTAGCATTCTACTAAGTGATTAATATAAATAATAAGATTTTAGAATATGTTATGTAAACTCTAGAGGTAGAGGAAAAACAATTTTAAAATATAAAAATAAGGAAATGATAGAATTATATAAGAAATAGAGATGAATTATATGTATGTTTGTATTTGGTTTTGGGAAGTCAAGGGTGGGGGGACTTGTAAAATTAATAAAAAGATTTGTACAAAGGCTCACTGTATAAAGCCTGTCTCTTCACATCCAGTAACAAATCTTTATCCATTGGGTTGCATTTGGACCCCTTGTGGTCTGACAGCAGCACCATTATTAGTGGAAGGACTGTATGATTGTAGAGGACATGTTCATTCTTGGTTTATCTTTTTTATTCTTCTCTTCTGACAGGAATGTCCCCTGTGCCAAAAAGATGGGGAGATTCTTACCGCTTCCAAAATGAGTAGCTACTCAAGGTGGCCATTTATTCTGATTGCTAATGAAGGTGTCCATCACTTGGTGGTTGCATCATTCTCGTCTTACACTCTCCAGCAAGCCTCCTTCCAACTTCAAGCGGAGATCCCACAGTTCAGAAATATTTAATAATCCATCATTATTTCTTAATAGTGGAGGACTTTTGATCTCCTTCCTGAAGAACACGATGGTTCCCTTTTTTCCCATATCTAGGGATTGACAAAAGAGTGGAGTGAATCCTTGACTATCATGCTACTGATGTTTCCATTGTGGACTGTGGGTGAATTGAAGATGTTCTGTTCTGTTTTGATCAATTTACTTATAGCAATCAGCAGATTCAGTAGGTGGAATCCGATTGGCGGACAAAAATATGCTCACTTTTGTACATTTTGGTCCTATTTATCTATTATATGTATATAGCATAATTTGATAATATTATGTGGTGTTGGGAATGTGGATGAGGAAAAGGGAAAAATAGTGATCCTTGTAACTGAAGGCAAGAAATTTTCTGAAGGCACAGCTTTTTAAAAGAAATATCAGTTTTATTGCAGATTTGCACTAGCAATTTATCTTGGACAAAAGGAAGCCTTTGGCTCTCTTTAGAATAAGCAGATTTTCTTTTCAGGGGATATACTGTAGAAAAATAAAAATTCCAATGTTCATGCATGATGGGGGATATCTGGGAAGAAAATCAAAATCCACAGTTGGGCAATGTATTTTCTTTGGAGGAACAAGAGTGCATATGTCCTCAGATTTTCTAGTATTCTTAATCCTGTATTAGAAAAGCAGGGAATAAGGAAGACAATCTGAAAATAGAGGTTGCACCTTAAATTATCCCCCAATTATTGTACAAGTCTCAGTTGGGGACATCATAACTGTCTGGGCTGAGCTGGGCTTCATGTCAAATAGGGAAATTGAAGAACATTATCATGGCAAATCCATATTGTTGAGAAAATTTTGTGGGATCAACTCAGTCAAGAACTGAGCTAAACTAGACTTGGGGACCTTATTGTAATAGGCAGCAGAGGACACCTTATGTACAGTGGGATAAAGCAGCCATTTCTGAAAATTAAAATCAGACAGGACCTTCAAACTGAATTTTGCCTCAGATTAAATGCATATCCTTCAGGCTAGCCAAGAGAATAAACAATGTCAGTCTTGAACGAGGCATTAATTTGAGGTTCTGTATGGCACTAAGATAAAGCTACTAAGTTCCAATCTCAACAGACTACAGCTGTTAGCTTAATATGGGGGCTTTTCTACTATTGCCCCAAAGACGCAAAGAGAAGTCTGGATGACTCAAAAACTGTTCACTGAAACCATTCTTCAGTTATGGGTTATTTGTAGATTATTCCCCTTTAAAGAAAGGCGTTTGGAAATCATGCAGGTACATACCTGCCCAGGAGACTGAAGTAATCATAGTTTATATATCCTTTAGACAACTCTTGAGAGTCACTCACTGCATGCTCAACTCTCTCCATAGCAGTAGGGTTGACCTAAATTTGCCTTAGCAGTGGTGTTGAACTGATAACTAGACTCGACACCTTTATAATTTCGTATAGGCTTTTACTAGCCAGAAAGTTCTCTCATCTAAATGCTTTAAGGGCTGTTTAGTCAGGGCTCCTCGTATGCTTGAAGAATGCCTCTGTGCAGAGTTTACACCTCCAAGATTTAGGCTTCTTGGTCTTGCCCCACTGTGGTTTATGAAATAAGCAGTGGTTAAGCTAACATGGTTTAGGATAAGGAATGGATTGGGACAATATTGAGCCTTAAATTGGAGAAGATTTAAAAGGGTCCTTTGGGATTACAGGTAATCTTTGATTTACAACTGGTCACATACCATAGTGACTGAAATTACAACAGACTTCCCCAAAGTTACAACCCAGTTCCAAAATTCTAATGACTGCCCTCCTATGGTTACACAACTGCATTTTGGACACTTGGAAACTGGCCCATATTTATGGGCATTTGCAGCATCCTGCAGTCACATGCCCACAATTTATGATGTTTTTGCCAAAAAAAAAAACCAGCATGTAGTTCCAGTTTTTGCCAAAAATGCGCCATAGTGAACAACCATGGCATTTGCTTAGTGGCCAGTGCAAAAACTAAACTCTAAAATCAAATTGGTCACATGATGACCTGCTTTACAACCTGAGTACAACCTGTGAATCCCGATTCACAACAGTAATTGGCAGGCTCCATTACAGTCCTACGTCGAGGACTACCTATATCTAAGGTCAATCTTTAGTAGCATTCCAGGCAGGCAGCCATTAGTCCTTGCTTAAATAACCAAGCGCCACTTGCTGGAAAATGGAACTATGATTCTATATAAAAGGGGTAGCAGTGTGAAAGATTTTATTTCCCCAAATGTGATAGCTATAAGAACAAAAATTGTATTCTGACTCAGAGGGAAGTTCTCCCACATTAAGTTGTGTCCCTCCTGGCACAGCCTTTCTTACTGTGTGCTGCAGTTGCACAAAACAAAGCCTTGATTTATACTGCAGGCTTAAAGAGGAAAGATGAATCGCTGGCAGTAAAACCATCTCTCCCTATCTCCTGTTGATGAGCCAATATTGTTTCAGAATGGGACAAAATACTTCGAATAGGGGCCTAAAAGTGTACAAACGTAAGGGCCCTGTTTACCTCACAACAATTATCCTAAGGTGGTCTTGTGCCTTCCAAGTGCTTCAGTGCAATGAAATAACAAAGGAAGACATGAGCCTACTTTAAGAACTAAGAAAAAAAAAACCCTGCAGGCTCAGCCTAGTCCTTTTCAAGGTGTGGAATCTGTCTTTAACTTAGAATCAATCCACCTCCTGCAGCTAAGGTAAATAACCTTTTGGATTAGGCTTTATCCTGAAGCATTAGCCATCATCTCTAGCAATCTTTTTTCCAGCTGAAGCAAAAGAGGCCCTGAAGCATGGTCGATTTTCAAATACAATCTCTTCCAGTAAGTAAAGCCAAGAAGAGGAGGCAAGCAATGGACAGATTGTTCAAGACACACACCTCTCCTTCCCCCCACCCCCACTTGTAATAGACTAGTTCCTGTATTTTGGTTTAGGGGGTGAAGGAGTGACCCCTCCATTTGCAATTCTGAGGTTAGAATAATTGTCCTCCCTCAGGTCTCCTCTCGGCTTTCGTGATTCACTGAGAGGAAGGAACTGGCAGTCAGGGCTCCAGTGTTGGCTCTTGAGATGCTAGGCCTTCTTCATTGCTGTTAAAGCTTCTCTTCCTGGCCCCCATGAGTCATAGATGCAGTAGCAGTAGATCAAGTAGCAAGTAGTCCTTGCACACTGTCAGAGGGAATAGCAGTCGATGCCTGCAGAATGGAATTCATAAAATTTAATGTTATCTAATGGGAAATGAGCCAGCTCTTTGCTGCCCCTTTGGCTACTGAAGCGACGTGAAACTTCTGAGAAACAATGCAAGGCATATATCCCACTGGACAGATGCTACCCGTGGTTGTTTTACTGAGACGTACAATTCTGAGGGATAACACAGGTCAGGCTACTACAACAGAATCCTCAAGTCCATATACGCCCCTTCCCCATTTAAAAATAATCTGCTTTGCTGTTTATTAGGAAGCACTTTTTCGAGATTGAAGGTACAGGAGGCTAATGACCTTGGATTTTGATGTACAAAAATCAATACACTGTAATAACAAACAGACTACAGGGAAATGGGCAATAATTTTTGCGTAAGCAAAGAGGGCTGAAGCATTCCTTAAGTCCTGGGAAGCAAGATGGAATTTGGAAGAGGTTAGATAGGCTCCTCCCTAATTAAGTAGGCAAGAGGGAATAAAGTACAAGCAGGCTTGCAAAATTCTGTTATTACAGTCAATTAAAGCACAGTGATGGCTTTTCTGCAGAGTTCGATTCCTGATCTGGTCTGCCCCAAATTGCTAATTCATAGTAAAGCAGGAGCAGATAGAAGGAATATTAGGAGAAGTATTTATAGGTTATTGGATGATTTTAAGAAATCGTCAAAGAGTTTCTGACTAATAGCTGTAACAAGACTTCTATTTTCACCACTAAATTGGTTCACATCTAAATTAGTTTATATCTAATTTTATTTATTTAGCATAAATAAAATATATTTATATTAACAAATAAAAAAGCTTTAGTTAATTACTGGTAAGTAACATTATTAATTACAGCTTCCAGGAAATTAAATACATGGTTTTGTCAGACAGGTCTCTGGGATTTAGTTTTCATTCCAGATTCTGAAAGATGGAATTAAAAAATAAAGTGAAACTGAGCACGCTGACTTTGTTCTGCTTTAATGTTATTCCAGAGCTCCAGCAGAATAAACAGAGTCCTAAAACAACTTTAATGTGACAACTTGTAAGTATAAATCACCTATAATTACAGCTAGTCCCCTCAAAGAACATCAAAGCAGAGTTTCAATCAACAATATTGGCTACAGTCCTAGATTTTGCCTTAATTAAATGCATCCCATATCTGCTGACTTCATTAAACTGTGAATCAACGAGAAACTCTGAGTTGGACTGAGAAAGGCATTTGTTATAGCCCTCCTAGTTTTACCTCTCTTTTGAGCATTGTGTTGGAATATAAGACAAAAAGTTAATAAGAAAAATTTCAAATAAGGATGTTTATAAAGAAAGGATTATGCTTAATTTTCCCTTGTATTTGAGAAAGTATGCATTTGTATTTTTGTATTTTATATTATAAACTACCGTAATAAAAACTAAATGAAAAAAAAAAGATTTAAAAAGGTTTTTTTAAAAAAAAGAAAGAAAGAAAGAATGCATATTCCTGGAGAAACCCATAAAACTCTCCCCTCCTTATCTCTAGGTCTAGAAGCCTTGACATTTGGGAAAGTAGGACATTTTGGGAATTGCCAGCTGAATTGTTACTAACAGACAAATTCTATATTCAAATCTATGCCAGCCAGCTGAGCACACAAACACAGATGGGCACAGATATTGCTAACTTTGGATTGGTGGCAGCAGCAAGAAATCAAAGTCAAAGGTTCAGACAGGCTCATTCAAAATCAAGCATGGTGGAACAAGGCAGGAAAAGGCTTTTGGGTGGGGCAGCTTATATATGCACATGGCCAAATTCTCATGATAACCTTTAACAGCTAAAACGATGCAGCTTCCTTAAGAGAATTCGGCTTTCTTCTTTTAATGTTTCCTGTGGGACCACTGCTTCACAAGCAAGAAGTAGCCAAGATTGTCCAGAGCTATGCAATACAAGAGGCACTTCTGCACCAAGCATGAGTGGGATTTTCAAGGAAGAAGGTGCAAGGTTCCATGGATTCTTTTCCTAGCTGTAACTTCCTTTGTTACTGAGAAATGGATAGAATATGCAACTAATTTATTAGTACTAGGCAGAAATAAAGAAATCTCTCTCACACACAAACAGG
>JANHGC010000001.1:773630-786455 GCA_027560395.1 Boaedon fuliginosus | reverse complement strand
CACCCACACATAAACCCCCCCCCCCCCGCCTCTCTCTCTCACACACACCCCTCTAGTTTTCCTGATACATGCTGCTTGGATTGTTGCCTTCAGCAGAACAATCCAAAACCCTTAATTATATCACTTGCTACAAATCCCTGCATCTATCAGTGTGCATTAGTGCAATCAGAAAATGAATACAAGAAAATCCACAAGGCTAAAAGAAAAGCAACCAAATTTAAAAGCTTACATTTAATTTTGGAATCCTTCCATTATCATAAAATTAGAAGGTGAGATTCTGTCTTTTTTGAATCAATGCTGCCCACTCCTCACAAAAATTTCTACATTGCTCCTATAACTCCACTGCAGTGTAGTGGCCTTCCTTCCAAGCTATGAGAACGGTGGTCGAGGGAGTAGAAATACAGACCTGGCTTGATCAGATGGACATGAGAAACCCAGTAGCAAGTTAAAAAATAATGAGCAGCAGCAGCAGCAGCAGCAGGAAACAGGCTGGAGAGGCCAAGGCCTGGGGCCTACCTGAGCTGGAGAGAAGTGGAGGAAATGGAGGGTACAAATGGAAGAAGGATGGAGCGTCGACCAGCTAAGAGTTTAGGGCATCGATACCTGCGGGTGTGAGCACCAAGGCTTGGAGAATGTCAGAGAGGGACACGATCCCCCGCGGAGTGTTCTTCTTATCCACCAGAACCAGGCGATGGACCTGCCCAACGAGTGAGCCGAACACCATCATGGCAAAAGTAGGAACAGGACAGTAAAGGTGAGTTTTAGATACCAGACAGAAAAGATGCCATTCATAGAAGTGAAATTACAGTGTTTAGCACAGTCTGTTTAGGAATTGGAGCATTCTGTGCAAAAAGTAGGTGGGGAAGTATATACAAATACATATGGTGGAGCCTCAGGTAGGCCTTATTGCATCACTGTCATCTCCAGTGATGGAGAAAGAGCAGATGCACTGGGCTAAAAGAAAGCATGGCGTGCTCTTTTCTAAACCAAGTTGTATGGTTATCAATTACGGTATTTAAAAAGGAATATTGTCCCTGGGTGCAGGAGTTCCTGAAACATTATCCCATGTTTTCTTATAGTGCTTTCATTATAAGGACCCCATCTGGAGCGAATACAGGTAGTCCTTGACTTACAATCATTCATTTAATGACTGTTCAAAGTTACAATGTCACTGAAAAAAGTGACTTATTACGACTGTTTCTGACACTTACAAAACCACTGCAAGCATCTCCATGGTCACATGATCAAAATTCAGACTCTTGACCACGGGCTCATGTTTATGAGGGTTACAGTGTCCTGGGGTCATGTGATCACCTTTTATGATCTTCTGACAAGTGAAGTCAAGGGAGAAGCCAGATTCACTTAACAACCGTGTTATAGTAATTGTGGTGATTTACTTAACACCCGTGGCAAGGAAAGTCGTAAAATAGGGCAAAACTCACTTAAGAATTGTCTTGCTTAACAACAGAAATTTTGGGCTCAATTATTGTCATAAAGTAAGGACTATCTGCAATTTCCCATCTAGACAAACTTCCAAATCATCTGGATCTATTTTATTTATAAGTTACTCTCCACTCAAGGATATTTTATTTCTTTTAAAGTGGCTAAGTCTTGTTTCATTATTTGTAAAACACACCATGTTTTGTCATCAGTTTTATAACTGGGTTTACTGTGGCTTTTACTTCCTTTCTCATAATCTCTTTTCTTTTTCTGTTCAATGTCTGTAATAAAGCATTACCACTACTTAAAAGGATGTTCATATAGGGTTATAAATAATAGTGATAGCAATCAGATCCTTTCACCATATGAGCTTGGATTTGCCATGGCATCTTGCTTTATTGTGTATTTGCAACTTATTATTATTATTATTATTATTATTATTATCATCATCATTATTATCATCATTATTATTATTAAATTTTATTCATGAAACATGAAACTCAGTCAACTGAACAATTAAAATGTATCTCAAATATTATTGACTGGCTCTGATGGTTGATACGACCAATTATCAACCAATTATTATTGGTTATTGTTATTGTTATTGTTATTATTTGTTACATTTATTTGCTGCCTATCTCACTGTAGAGCTACTCTAAGTAGCTTACAATAATAACATCTGTCTATTCCAGGTACTTCAGAAGGACTCAACAGGCAGATAAAATGCCAAATGCAGTCTAAACATCTGGCTGGCAGCAACCAACCATAATAATAATATAGAGGAATTATTGAATCTGTCATCTGCACCTCCATAACTGTCTGGTTTGGCTCTGCAACTAAACAAGATAGACACAGACTTCAACGGATAGTTAGATCTGCAGAAAAAACAATTGCTACCAAGTTGCCTTCCATTGAGGACCTGAATACTGCACGAGTCAAAAAGAGGGCTGTGAGAATATTTAAAGACCCCACACATCCTGGACACAAATTGTTTCAACATCTACCCTCAAAACAATGCTACAGGGCACTGCACAACAGAACAACTAGACACAAGGACAGTTTTTCCCAAATGCCATCACTCTGCTAAATAATTAATTCCCACAACACTGTCAAATTATTTACTAAGTCTGTATTACTATTACTCTTCTCACCCTTACTAGTACCTATCTCTTCCCACTTATGATCATGTTGTTGTATCTTTTCAATTTATATTATTATTTGCTACTATCACTAAGTGTCTTATCTTATGATCCTTGTCGAATGTACCCTGTTATTATTATCATTTTCCTTTATGTACGCTGAGAGCATATGTACCAAAGACAAATTCCTTGGGTGTCTAATCACACTTGGCCAATAAAGAATTCTATTCTAATACAATAATTTACATTTTTATGCTTAAATCGTCTTCAGCTTCCAGGAAAGAAAAACAAAAGCTAGAAGTCTAGATATTACAAAACTTGCCCTCACTGGATTACAAATGTAAAATAAAGGTCCATCTGCAGCACCCAAAACACACCCATCCATTTGCCTACTGTTTGTAGTCATGGTCTTTCTCATATGAAAAAGAGCAGGCTAGGTGATCCTAGATTGCTCCTGGGACACCTGTCAATAAAAGTCAAGGAACAGGTGGCAGGATGTGGATTAAAAGCATACATCAGCCATAACCTAGTAAGGCTTTGGATTTGAAGGAGGACATCTGGGGAAAGAAGGACATAAATTTAGCCAACCCATTGCCCGCTCCTATCTATGATGCTGGAGCCATACCTGCTCTTTGACAATGCGATCAATGATGTCTTCTAGAGTTTCGTGGGGATGGCAAGTAAGGACCCCTTCTAGGCAGACCGAGCGCTGTTTCAGGGCTTCCCCCACACTAATGTCCAGGTTGTTGTAAGACTTCTGGGCAGCCAAATGCTATGGAGAGCAAGTGGAGAGGAGGAATTTGGAGCAAAGGGAGTAGGGCACTACTGCATTAGGGCTACCATGAATGCACACTATTAAGCTGAGAGACACTTCAAGATCTTTGAAGCAAGGCCTTAGCACACGGGTGTCAAACTCAATCATGTCACGTGCTGCATTGTGACGTTTTTTGCCTTTGTGAAGCCGGGGTGGGCGTGGCCTGCGTGTGACGCATCTGGCCCATAGGCTGCCAGTTTGACACCCCTGGAAGCACAGTCATCTCATATTGACACACTAATTCACGGTACACTCATATGTCATATTGAGCCATGGTTTGCTTAGCTATGCTTTATTACACAAACTATGATTGGCTGGCTGGCTTCTAACATTTTAAGGCACACCTGACAGCTTTAGGACTTCAATGGCTGGGTTCATCCAACATGATAAGTCACAATCAAACTAAAAACAATATGATCTACTGTGATAAGTGAACCCGGTCACTGTATAACAAATATTCTATGGAAATAAATCTATCCCAGTAAAAGGATTATTCATCTAGATCACTGTAGAATTCCATGAATGGGACAGACAATAATAGAAGCCTCATCTGGAGGCATTGTTCTTGCACTGCTTCTCCAAAATGCAGGAGTTAGTTAAATGCTTTTACCTGTCTTAAGGATGAATGACATATACCTTTCTCTTACCATTAGTTAAGAATTGCTGTTTCCCCATCACATAAACATACAAGTTTTATTTTGTATGTGAACTCTTGCTAGATTAGTCCTTCTTAGTGTATTTATCCAAAAACTTTGTTCGCAAATAATTTATCTATAAAATGAGAGCTATCTTAAGGGGGTTTTTTTCTGCAAAAAAAAAATAGTAAAGAAAGGGTTTTTTAAATCTATTGCTGGGGATGGGGCAAATCTTTAATCTGGGAATGACTTCTTTTAGGGGAAAGGCAGTACTTCTATTTATCAGACCATCTGAACCTGGAAGAATAACTGCCCCATACTTACAATCACATCAAAGCGGGAATAGAGGCCAACTACCGTTCCTGCATAAGAAACAGAAGGGAACAGTAGGTCAGGAATCTCTCCAGCTGTAATGAATTAAAGATTCCATATTCTGTTATCACAGAAACTTTTTAGAAACTTACTTACCACAGAAAAACCATATTTTCCTGCAACCAACCTGACAATGAACATGCTTTCATAATTTCATCATGAATTTCCAGGCCTGCCTTATAGCTTGACGCTAAGAATGGAAAATTAACATTACCAACTTAACCAAAAGTTATCTCTACTGTATATTTTATGGAGGAATCCCCCTTTTTAAGTATTTGCCGAATAGGATCTTAGCAACTATTAACAGAATTAAGGATTAACTTAGCTTAAAACAGGGTTAAAGAAGATGCATATTCATTAAATTATCACTACGCATCTTATTAATCACCATCATCCAAAATGTTGGGGGGGGGGGTTGTTCTGAAACACATCTCTCTATCTTAACAGTAATAAGCCTAAATCCTAAGACTGCAGTTATATAGTGAAAAGACGTACTGAACTGTACTCCTTTGATATGGCCCATGGGCCAATCAATAAAATAAACTAACTGGACTAGTTTTAATTAGAGATCCATAGGGTTATTTATTTTTATTTATTTGTATCCTGCTGTTATTATTTTTCACAAATAATTCAAGGCAGTGAACATATCCAACACAACTTCTTCCTACAACAAGAACCCTGCAAGGCAGATTGGGCTAAGTAGAGAAAGTCACTGGTCCAAAGTCACCCAGCTAACTTTCATGGCAAAGACAGGACTTGAACTCAAGATCCCCTTCTTTCTAGCCTGGTGCTTTAAACACTAGACCAAACTGGCTCTCATTTATGCTGTGAGTTAGCATCAGGCTCTAGCACCCCTCATTGTAGCCATTTAGTCCACAACTGGATATCCTGAAGACAGCATCATCACTCATACAGGAAGCAAAGGGATAATTGAAATGTGATAATTTTGGGAAGTAAATATAAAGAGAGAGCAGCCCAAATATAAATCAGCAACAAATTGGAGAGCTCCAGAAATAGAGTATGCCTAGGCCAGAAAAATAGATCGTCACAAGCATGCTGACTTTGTCATGTGCAATAATAAAATATTGGCAAGCTAAGCCTCATAATTATGACAATTAATCAGCCCTTTAAAGAAAATGGATACAATTAGAGAAAATTGAGGAGGAGATATGATATCTGTCTTTCAAATATTTAAAGGGCTGTCACACAGAGGAGGGAGTAGGTCTTGTATTTGCCACTCCAGAGGCCAGGAATAGAACCAATGCGCTGAAACTATGGGGATGTAAAATCAGGTTATGATAATTAGGAGGAATTTCATCCTAATAACCCTAGTAAGTGTTGTCAACTAGTAAAATAGAATGACTGATGAAGTAAAATATTTTGGAGGTCTTTAAACAGAGGCTGGTAGCCATCCCTCTGAAATGCTTTAACAAGGTTTGAGCTAGATTTCCTCTGAGGTACCTTTCGATTTTATGATTCTGTAAAAAGAAAGAGCTGCATTAGCTGGGCTTGAGCGTCTGAGAAAGTGGGTCAGGATTCAGGTAGCATAGCAAAGATGGGATAAGCAGCCCGAGATTTCCCCACACCTTTTTGATTAACCACAGGCAGCGCCGATACTCTGCGGTCCACAAAAATCTCCAGGGCTGTGTAGACAGGAGCTGAGTCTATCACTATAGCAATGTCACGAAAGGTACCAATGCCCAGCTCATGGATGGTTTTCTGCAGGAAGCGTGGCTTTGGAAGCATGGCTCCCTGCAATGAGAAAAAGAGAGGATTATTGTGGAAGCCAGCTTCTTTGCTCATAACGGAGGCCAGTAGATACAAATGATACAAATATCTCTGAATCCAAAAAGCTAGCAAAAGACAAATTCCCTTGATGTTCCCACTGGCATATGGCAATCCCAGGTAGCTACAAAGCACCTTGTTTAGGCCTCCACTTGGGAGCCACTATTTTAATTCTCACGATGCTCCCTGACTCAGAGACAGTCTTTGAACAAACGGAAGTTTATGATGGCAGTTCCTGGCTGACTAGATCTGATTCAGAGCAATGATATCGCCAAGGAAGCCTGCAGGGTCAACTAGCATAGGAGAGAAAGGCACCAAAATAGGAGGGGTTCATCAAAAGGCAGTGATAATTGATTCTTCAATCTGTCTTCACCTAAACAATACCATGATCATCAAACCAAATTTAATTTAAGGGTATACTTCTGAATCCTTATTCTGCAGCTTCACTCATTACTTCAGTGTTATCCCACTTATTTCTTTGTTCTCCTTCCAAAACCGCCTCAAGTTCCCCCTTTGGGGTGAAGAGAGGCGGGGTATAAATTTAATAAACAAATAAATAAAACATTTAGCATTCTTACTCAAGGTGAGCTCTCCTACCCTGATCAAACTCCCTTCAGGGATAAAATAAGAAAAGACAGAGAATTACAGTATTTGGCTCTGGGAAGGAGAAAACAAACAAACACACATTTAGAACAGGGATGTCCAACACTGGCAACTTTAAGATTTCAGTTCCCAGAATTCCCAACCAGCATGGCTTGATACAATGGCTTGCCTATCATTCTGAATTCAATGAAGAGGAAAAATGTAATTCTGTGCTCAACCTTTCACAAAAGAGCTTTTAGCCAGCAACATACTTTCGGTTCATAACTATAGTGACAGTATTGAAATCTTCATGCCAGACCAGATCCAAATGCTGCGGAGTAGAAGGTATCAAAGCTACAACCACATAAGGCCATTTCTATCAATTACTGTTTACCACTCCTTTTCTATCTCCCTCTATATTACTGGCTGCTCCCTCCATTCTATATCTTGCATGCAATAAGAGGCTAGATGCCACTCTATCCCTTTCTCCAAATGCCACTTTTTCTCCAAGTAACTTACGTTTTAAATAAATGTAACATCTTTACCCTCCTCCATCTTTCACTCCACCCTGTCCCTAGCATCTTTCCCTGTTTTAAATTGTGAACATCTTGAAAGGCAGAAAGAGATTTGTGTGCTGGTTTTTGAATTTTGAGCCCAACCCAAGAAAAAGTTGTCTCTTAACTTTTTAAAAGCACCGGGAGCATTGCCAGTGCAGGTTGACTAACAAACCCTTAATCAAAGAATTCAGTAGAGTCATCACACAACAGCAGCACTCCAGACTTCCTAGACCTTCCTAGCACTCACAAAGATGTGCAGAAATTTGAGGATGCGCTTGTGGGTTAGGATGTGCAGGACGTTCCCCGAGATGGGATCAATCACAGGCAGCCGGTGGATCTTATTCTTAATCAAGGAATAAACTGCATCAAAGAGGCTAGGAGAGGGAGAAAGGAGAGACATGAAAAGGCCTTGTGATATTCCTAGGGATGGACTTGGAAACCTCCTCTATTGCTCCCCTCTGGGAGAAGGTTTTGAAGTAATTCTAGCAGGACTTCCAGATTCTGTAATGGTTTTGTTCAGGGGTGGGCTCCAAAAATGTTAGCAATGGGTTCTCTGCCCAGTTGCTGGGTGGGTGTGGGCACGGTGGGCATGGCCTCCTGCACCATGGTGGGTAGGAGGCATTTTTGCCCTCCCCGGGCTACCGAGGCTTTCCACTAGCCTCTGAGAAGGTGAAAATGGCTTGCCCCTGCTCTGGACGCCCTCCAAAGGCCAAAAATGGGCCTGTTTTCGGACTTCCGGAGCCTCTAAGAGGCCCATTTTTTGCCCTCCCAGAGCCTCCACGCAGGCCTGTACTTACCTGGCATCCAAAATGGGCCGCATGGAGACTCCTGGGAGGGACAGGGTGGATGGGAGGGGTGGGGCAGGGCCAGTCAGGAATGGAATTTGGGGGTTTGCCGAACTGGGCAGACTCTTAGCAAGAGGATCGCCCGAACCCGTGCGAACCCCCAGCAGCCCACCCCTGGTTTTGTTCCCTATGCCATCTGTATGGTAAACTTGCAAGATTTGTTTCTCTTGGCATGTACATGTATACATCCAAACTAGACTATGTTGTTTCTCCATGTCATATAATATATGTGGGTCATTGGTGGTATTTTTTACTACTGGTTCTGTGGGTGTGGCTTGGTGGGTGTGGCTATGCTGTCGGCCAATCAGAGGTGGTATTTGCCAGCGTTGGCCAATCAGAGGTGGTATTTGCCGCTTCTCTGAATCAATCAAAATTATCGCTACCGGTTCTCCAGAACCTGTTGGAACTGGCTGAATACCACTTCTGATGTGGGTACATGCATAATTTTGTATTTATTTATTTATCCTGTCATGTTTATGTTTATATTAGAAGTGGAGACCCCTTGAGAGCTGTATACAATGTAATTTCCTTTTAATGGATGCCAATTAGTGTACAGTCAAAGTGACAATGAAGTTATTCTAAGTCTAAGTTCTAAGTTCTAAGTCCTCATCTCTGGACAGTCTCCTCCACGGTATTCAGGAGCATGGACAAGCTTGCTTCAGAATGGAGGAGCATGTGAAGGAATACAGCTGAGTTATTCCCTGTTATGGGAAGAACCTTTGAGTACAGATAGTTCTTGACTCGCAACCATTGATAGTTTAGCAACCGTTCGAAGTTACAAACCACAGTAAAAAAAAGTGACATATATGACTGCCCCTTGTACTGCTGATGGTCACAGCATCCCCATGACCACCATCCGATCAAAATTTGGGTCCTTGATAACCAGCATGTACTCACAATGATCGCATCATTCTTGAGTCATGCAATCACCATTTGTGACCTTCCCAGCTGGCTTCCATCAAGCAAAGTTAACAGGGGAAGTCAGATTTACCGAATGACTGCATGATCCACTTAATAAATATCCTATATTTTTGGGGGGTGAAATTCATTTAATAATTGCCTTGCTTAGTCATGGAAATTCTGGTCCCAGCTGCGGTTGTAAGTCAAGGATGTCCTGCATTCAACTAGGCGGAAATAAATGTTTTTTGGTGAACAGATGATTGGTAAAGCATCAGTTTTTTTCTGCCTGTTATCAGCTGATAAAGGTATAAAGTATCAAACATTCTACTAGGGTATCCCTGGATTTTCGGTGTGTGTGTGTGTGTGCGTGCAAATATCCCACTTTATCAGACATCTCTTTGATTTCTCTTTGGCAGCCACAAAATGACAAGGGTTTTGTAGTATATGGTGGAATGAAGCTTTTTGCATTAGGTGGTGGGAATGAAGGTTGGCAAACCTCTTATAAAAAATAGGATGCTTTCCTGCTCTTGCCTATGTGGGAAATGCTTGACATACCTGTGGTTTGGAGAAATATGCACCAAAGGCTTGAAAGAACCCTGCAAATACACCTCTGGAGACAAAGGGAGACAGATGGATAGAATATAGTTAATAAATGCAGTTGATAATGTACCCTGTTTCCCTGAAAATACGACCTCCCCTGAAAGTAAGACCTAGCTTGGTTTTTACATGTCCACCCAACATACGCATGCCCCTAACTCATAGGTTAGTCAGTGGCTGACATCCCCCGAAAATAAGACCGAGTGCCTTTTTGGGTGGCAAAAAAAATATAAGACAGAGTCTTATTTTCGGGGAAACACGGTAATAAGAACAGTTTCTATCAACAATACATGCTTAATTTGCCAGGTTGCCTGTTTATCTGCAGTAGAATTTCTGTATCTTTCAAAAAACAATTTAGGATAATAATAGACTAGCACTAGTAGCCTATATAAACTTGGGAGAATAACAAAAACCAGGCTGTAAGGCCAGCATAGAAAAAAGTGAAAGAAGGGTGTAAGTATAGCATGACACTAATAGCAATAGCACTTAGATTTATATACAGGTTCACAGTGCTTTACGGCCCTTTCTAAGCGGTTTACAGAATCAGCGTATTGCCTCCAACAATCTGGGTCCTCATTTTACCCACCTCAGAAAGATGGAAGGCTAAGTCAACCTTGAGCCAGTGAACACAGAACAAATAATCATTATCAGTACATAGCCAAATAATACCCACCATTTGCTTTGTAAAAGAATATTGGACAATTAGACAATTTAAATCTGAATTTAAAGAATGGTTTTAATCTAAGATTAATGCATGCAAATGAACATAAACATGACATTCACATAAATGTTAACTATTGTTAAAAATGTTCAACTGCATTTATGATATTCAATTTCTCTGAAGGCTACCCCGCTTACCTCTCCAAGTTTCAATTTTGTGCCCCTCAATCTCGTATATCTGGACCTGGAACAAAGTAATAGTAGTGAATAGGACAGATACTATTACTGATCATGTGAGTTTACTATCATCACTACTATTTGCTATTACTGAATTAAGAAGAAATACTGGATTCAGAAACCATCCATTATTCTTCAGGGTCCCAGTCTGGAACAGTGGAAATAAAATAACCCAATCCAGTTCCTATCACTCCAAAGATAATTCGTTCCAGACTCAGGGCTTCTAGATTAAGCTTGGGGGAGGGGGGAGACGGGGGAGACTCAGAGCTTACCTATCTTCTGCTTAATATGGGAAAAACACAGGTAGATGTATCTTTCAAGTGTTTCACCAGAATTTAGATGATCTTTCTAGACAAGGTTATATTATCTTTATAAATGGAAGATATATATCAAATGTCAACATGCAGAGTTCTGAGCTGCATACTTTTTAAAATGTGATTTTTTAAAAAAAGTCAGTGGGTTTGCTGTTTTGGGATTGACCTGTGAAGAAATTTACAGCAAAAAAAACCCCTCTGTTAGCACCTTTGCTAAACTTTGGACTCATAATTCTGCAGGACAAGAAACTGGATGATTGTGAGAAGGAGCAAATTACATCACCAAACATCCTGCATTTCCAAGGTTTTTTTTCCAGCTCCAAAAATCCTGAAATTGGCGTGAACAACAACTGAAGCAAGGATTAATTTGAAGAGAGACTTGCTATTCACTGAACCCAACAATCTCCCTGCCTTTCTTACCAAAAATTATTTTCCTTTTTTTCTTGAGACTTTTGCAGTACTAGTAAGTAACTAATATAAAAAATACTTCATAGACATTCATATTTTACCATTCTTGTTGGTAAACCACCTTTGTTTTATATAATAAAACTTTCCCCAGCCATTAAAGGAAGATACAAAAACAAACACTTTCCTAATTTATGGTGCTTATTGTGTTTTTACTGAGCTTGGGATCAATCGGAGTACTTGTGGCTAATAAGAACCCATGGCTTTTGGTGGCAACTCTGGAGAAACAAATTGGGAATAGAATTAGAATAGAAATAGAATTGTGGAATTGGGAATAGAATAGAATTGTGGAGGCTCTGAATTAGGACGGAGCTGGCTGGGACTACCCAATTTGTTCTGGATATATTAATAACTATTCCAAAGAATCACACTCTCTGCTTTATATGACCTGGGTTTCAGCCTAACTTGTTGCAGAAAACTTCTAAGTGGAAAAATTTGAAAAAGACATCATAAAAAGATGCTTTTGTGTGCCAAATATTTGATGACTCTCATAATATGCATTTGCTTTCTGTTGCTTCGATGGTCTGCCCAAATGCCCAAAATATGTATTTCAGAATATTTAAAGCATAAATATTAAAGAAAACTCCTCAAAAGTATGAGTTACTTAAAACACATTGTGAACAAGATAGACCCCCATTTTTTAAAGCCAGCCATTCAGTGAGCACCTCTCGATATTGGCTTCTTGCATATGGAAGTGAGATGAATTGGATAACCTTAAAAAGCCCCTTCCTGTTCCCTTGAATGACAACCCAACAGTGTAACTTCACATTGCTTTTAGAAATGGTTCTATGGCTAGTTGGTATGAAAAGACAAATATGTTGGCTCTCAATAAATATGTTGAGTAGACATGTATTATATAATTATAACATTTCCCCAAAAATTCTGTTTCTAAAGTGTTCAGGGACACTTCAGATTTTTCTAAAACATTTATTTTTAAACACACTAATATTTCAGTTGTATTTATCATGTCAATGAATATTTATTCTAAAGGTTGCTCATAGACCAACGAAAAACAGTGTGTCCACTTTCTTGGTTTCCATTTTAAAACTTTTTTGTTCACCTACCCATTTTTCCAGCTGAAAGGCTCAACTCTTAGAATCCCAAATCTGGAACGGCTCATGCCTGCAATTTAATTTTGGATGGTTCTCCCAATTTGTTTCCTCTCTTCTTCTCTCCAGTCCCCTGAACGAAACTGTCTAAAGCCACTTTGCTCCAGATTTGAGAAGATGTTAAGGTACTGGAAAACTCACCAGAGGAGATCGATAATAGCGATGTAAGATATTAATAAAATCAGTGATGGTCAGCATACCTGCAGGAGAGAAGATAAGAGAAAGAATGAGTGACATTTATTTTATTTTTATTTATTACATTTTTATGCCGCCCAATTCCTGAAGGACTCTGGGTGCCTTACAACATGGATAGCAATAGCACTCAGATTTTATATGCTGCTTATCAGAGCTTTACAACACTCCCCAAGCAGTTA
>JANHGC010000001.1:662402-674135 GCA_027560395.1 Boaedon fuliginosus | reverse complement strand
GAGTGCTATTGCTATCCATGTTGTAAGCCACTCAGAGTCCTTCGGGAATTGGGCGGCATAAAAATGTAATAAATAAAATAAATAAATAAATAAATAAATCATCTCAGAGCAGTGCAAACTTCAACCAAACTGGGAGCTCAGACAAACACCTTCCTCTTTTGCCTATAGAGCCAGCCATGACCCCTACATGACCCCATAGGAATCTGACAACAGCCGATAGAATACATACACTGTTTTAAAGGCATTGGCTTAGTTGATGGGAGATTGAACTATAAAAGCACAGGGCTGGATTAGACCAGGCTCTAAGCACAGATCTACCCCCTTGTCGGGTGAAAAGTTCTGCTTGCCAAGTTCTGCTCATCGGAGGGGAAAACAAATGAGTTTTTTTCTCCATAAATCCTCAGAAACAAGTGCTGTTTCTTTTCTTTTTCTTTTTTTTTTCTTACAGGCGGCTGGACCTCATCACGTCCTGTTCCCGTTTACAAGCCATTGTGCTTGGCAGAGCCACGGCGTGTCTTAAGCCAAAAACAACTATTTGGGGAGGGACACACAAGGTCAGGTTTATCAACGGTCCGGGAATCAGCCAAAGGAGAGGAAGAGCTCCACCCAAACCGGGTTCAAGAGAAGAGCAAAGTCAGGATCTCGATCAATTCTAGACCCTGAGAGTCTATAAAAGAGAGGTGGGGCGGGGATGGGAGTTTGTATGTGCTCTATACGAACTTTCAGTCCCACACCACTCGACCTCAAACTTGGCAGATAGGTAGCAAAGTGTAGTAAGATCAGCACTGTCGGGGTCATCAAAGAGTAGGGGGCCTTTTTGCCCCCTTTTTTGGGCGGCAAAGAGGACACTCTTAACGAACAAGCAGCTACTGAGTGTATGCAGTTTTACCTCTCTCTACTGAGCGTGTGCAGTTTTCAAACTGACTGAGGTGCCATATTCAAACTGAGATGCCATGTTTTATATATAAATTCCAGATTTGCCCCAGCGGCGACGGGTCCAAGACACTCAGAGCAGCCCACCCCACCAAGTAAGGTTGCCTACGATGTTGGAGGGGGCGGCGGGGGCTTAAGGAGGCCCACAAATGGCTGTGGCCCAGTGCCCCTGTCAAGCCCCTGTCTGCCTTTCCTCAGAGCCAGCCTGACCTTGCCCCAGGACCGGCCTGGCCTTGCCAAAGAGACGACCTTGCCAGAGCAGAGATGTGGGCAAGGGGCTTAAGGAGACCTGCAACCACTGTGGCACAAATATACTTAAAAAAAAAAACGAGCAAGGCCGTATAATCAGCTAGTCTTTAATAATTTGCTACTGCAAAAGACACAACAAACCATGAGTGTCTAACAGCAGAGGCTTCTAAACATGTATTTCCAGTTGAGGGAGGGACATGTGAGCTTAAAGTTCATGAAATCTTCTTCCCTGTGTGTATCATCGTAAGGCAGTGGAAAAGTAGATAAAGGTTTGTAGTCCAGGAGTTGCAACACAGCTTTTATGAGTCCAAGGGCTGCAGTGGGGAGGTATATAATGCAAATAAGCGGGATTAGCTTTTTCCTTTTTTCTGAGACCTTTTTTCTTGTAATTGGGTTATTTTAAAACTATGTTAATGCCTATTATTACAGGGCTTACACTACAGCTTTTCCACATGGTTCCCTCTGTCCATCGACTGACTGTTCCTCCTTTGATGTCATATCCAAACATAGCTTTTGGCTGTGTCTATTTCCAGATCTGACAGTATGGGGTGGAATCCTTCCTAATCCTGAGAAAGGTTGTAGCCCAGTGGAAATGGTCACTTTTATGCAGAAGGTCCCAAGCTAAATCTAGTATCTCTAGACAGAATTAGAACATCCTGGTGAATTGTTGCCAATTAGTCTACAGCAGGGGTGTCAAACTCACATCGTCACGGCACTGTCACATGACATATATCAGGAGTCCCCCCCGCTTCGCTAAACTGGGCATGGGCATGGCCAGCATGACACATCTGGCCTGTGGGCCAGGAGTTTGACAGCCCTGGTCTACGGTATGTGAACTAGACATACTGCTACTTTGGTGTAGCAGCTTTCTGTGTTTCCATTGTACTGGGACTCTAATAATTTCTCTTTCTCAAGTCATTCTCCAAATGAAACACTGGAATATCTGATCCTTATTATACCAGCTGCATATTCACATGTACACATATACATATATTTGATAGTAAACACCCACACATCATCTGCTATATTTCTAAATATATAAACATTTAAAGATTAGTTATGAGTAATACATTTGTTATGCCCTTAAAGCCTCAAAGTATTTCAAAAGTTGCTATGTTCATAATGATATACCACATTTATCTTCAATGTTTTGCTGCAACATATATAGTACACCTATCTCACTGAGGTTTTTAAAGTATACTTTTATACATTAGGAATCATAGAATCATAAGAGCTGAAAGCGGCCTTGGAGGTCTTCTAGTCCATCCCATTGTCCAAGGCAGGAGACCTTATACCATACTAGACAAATGGTTGTCCATTCTTTTCTTGAAAAACCTCAAGCAATGTACGGTAGCATCACAACTCTTGAGGCAAGCTGTTCCACTAATTGATCATTCTCACTCTCAGGAAATTCCTCCTTATTTTCATATTGGATCTCCCTTTGACAAGTTTCTATCCTGCCCTCAGGTCCTATGGAGAATAAATCAACCCCCTTTCCTTGTATTGTATTGCCCTTCAAGTATTGGAAGACAGCTGTCAGATCTCCCTCAAGACTTCTCTTCGTTAGGCTAAACATACCTAGTTCCCTTAGCCATTCATCATGCAATTTAGCTTCCAGACCCCTTATCATCTTTGTTGTCTTCCCTGCATCATGGTGACAAGAACTGGATGCAGTATTCCAAGGGTGGCCTCACTAGTGGAGACCAGTACTATCACTGCCTGTGACCTTGATGCTATATCCCTCTGCTGATGTAGAGGATTTGCTTTTCTGGGAGCTGCAGCACACTGTCAGTTCATACTTAAGTGGTAGTCCATCAGGAGGACTAATTAGGATATTTTTATATAAAACTATATAAAATATTTGACCTGTGATCAATTAGATGTCTTGGAAAGATAAAAAACAAGCCATAATGATTATTCTTGCTCTAGATAACTATGAAGTAGCAATACAGAAATATTACTTGCATGTTTCATAGAAACAATAACAGGGAACAGCAGTTGGTGGTTGAGCTGCTGCTGGATTTCAAGTCTCACAATGTCTAAGCACTGGTCTACATTATAATAAGGTCTAGGTCTAAAAGTCCTTATCTAATAATAGTAATATTTATAATACATTTTTAAATGTTCAGTTGACTGAGTTTCATGTTTAATGAATAAAAAAGATAATAATAATAAATAACAGCATTACATAGACTCTTCTTTTCAGAGAGACAGTGTCTCATAATACCTTTCAATTTGTTCTACAAATATTTTAAGGATGGAACTAGAACATGTATCTATTTTTAAAGCAGGTTTTGTCATGCTAATATTATGTTAGCATATTAAAATATGCTTATTAACACTTGTTAAACTGTAATGCATAGAGGGACCTTATTTTTAAAATAGTGTGCATATGTGGAAGAGAGGAATGATCCATCTCCTTCCCAACCATGCACCTTTAAACAATTTTTCCTAGTCTAGCACACATGATTAGAAGTGAACTAAGTGGGAGTAAATAGTTTCAAAATTTCTGAGCATTTCAAGGACCAAACCCTTATCTGGCTTCTTTCGAGGGGGGCATTTATTGATATGAAACTTAGATGTCACACTACTTCAAATTCTGTAGAAAAATAGCCATTTATTAGATAGACATATGTATTACAAACTTAGCATTCATATTTCCTAAAAAGAGTCTGGAGCATCTGCAAGCATTATTCTCAGCCTTTTCTCATTAAGCCTGGTTAGTTTCTGAATAGCATGTATAAAGAGCTGCTGGTAGATTAACTACCAGTCTGACTCAAAGCCACTGGATTAGCCTTAGTTCATGTTGTAACAACTTTACATGTTTCCTTTATTTATCTTTCTCTTTAAAGTCCAGGCATCTTTGATACAGTACAATAATAGAGGCTCCCGTAGAGCTGAATGATCATAAGAAATTCAGCAGGAGCTGCTCCATCACTGGGTACCTGGTTTGGTAAGCTCGCAGTAAGGGATGAATTGATTTTTATTGTAACAAATCCCAATTTAAAGTCTCTGAGCTTTCTACAGTGGTATAAGGCTGAAAAATCCACACCTTTTCGTCAAGCTTTCTTTTGCTTTTCAGAGTTTCAGTCAGACGTTCTCATTGCTTGAGTCAGTTTTAGCTGAAGGAGCCAGGGACTGAATTTGGGATCTTTGGCATATCAAGCAGCTGCTTATTTCCTAGGCTGTCAGCATTTGGGTTCAAGTAAAAGCTCTTACGCTATAAAAAAAATAATGTTTCTAATCCCAATCCTATCTTCAATCAAGATCAGCAACCTGGAAACCAGGAATCAGAATCCACCAGATGCATTGAACTAAACTCTCATAAAACCCATCAATGTAGTGAAGAGGATGATGGGAACTGGCAAGATTTTCTATGACAAGTCCATTGCCATCTTCTGAGTGGCACCTCCCTCTCACAACCTATTGCTGGCAGGTGGTGTGCGTGTGTGTGTGTGTGTGTGTGTGTGTGTGTGTGAGAGAGAGAGAGAGAGAGAATAAAAGAGGAACATTAACAGTAAAGGTGTTTAGCACACTGATCACAGCTACTTTAAGGAGTTACTGAAAGGAGCTACATTTGGGCCCCATAAGCTCTGAAGCACTTGCCTTCAAATAAATAAATAAATAAATAAAAACCACAGCAAGATTTATCTTGGATAAAGGAAAAGAAACTCACCTCGCTGATTTCCACATCACGCTCATCTTCATTGATTAAAAGCATGTACGGTTTTCGGGGCAGCCCTGGGGCCTTGATCCCCAAAACGAAGAGGGTGAAGGTGCTGATGTAACGCAGGAACCACAGGCTGAATTGGACCTGGGGGCGGTGAGAGTGGATTTAGGTCAGTGGTACTCTTCAGCAAGAGCTCCCCTTCTTCCTCCCCCACCCCTCCAATGGCTACAAACCAGCAGGCAGCGCTTCTTCTCCAACACCCAATTCCACATCAAATGGAGGAGAAGCTGGCATTTCACTGGCTAAACCTAAACACTAACACGCTCAATCAAAGATTGGTCCACCAAAACGATGGTCAAAGCATTGAAAACACTAATTTATGAATACTGTAGCCAAGAATAGAGAGAACTGCGACAATTACAAAAAGGCCCCACATTTTTTTTTGGTAGCAAATCCCAGTCCCTCCCAGTAACTTTAGGGAGTGTTTAGTAGTAATCCTGACACTGCCCCCACCAAAAGGCACTTGATTCCACTACCTGGGGGAAGGTACTTCCTGTTGCTCCTTCACGCCTCTTCCTGCCCCCGTGAGGCCTGCAAGTGGAGCACAGGAGCCCTAGGAAAGCTCAGTCACGTGACTGAGCCGGCAGGGCAAGAGAAGGGATCAGGCACAGGAGAGGCTAGCATTTAAATGTAGGCTATTAAACAGATGGGAGATGAGACTTTGGGGAACCATCTCACTGGCAGTTTTCTCTCCAGGAACAATCTGCACAAGCCAAATATTATTACTGCTACTTCTCCTTGGATGCCACGTGTGCTAGGGCATTCTTAACCTACAGTAACCACAGCCTTTGTTCCAGAAATCAGTCCTAGAATAGAATAGAATAGAATAGAATAGAATAGAATAGAATAGAATAGAATAGAAACAGTAACAGTAACAGTAATAGTAATAGTAAAGTATGAGTGCAGTGGTTAGAGTGCAGTACTTCAGGCTACTTCTGCTGACTGCCGGCTGAATGCCATTTGGCAGTTTGAATTCCACCAGGCTCAAGGTTGACTCAGTCTTCCACCCTTCTGAGGTGGGTAAAATGAGGACTCAAAATTGTTGGGAGCAATATGCTGACTCTGTAAACTGCTTAGAGAGGGCTATAAAGCACTGTGAAGCAGTATATAAGTCTAAGTGCCATTGCTATTGCTATTGCTATTGCTATAGTATAGTATAGTATAGTATAGTACAGTACAGTACAGTATAGTACAGTACAGTTATAGTATAATTATAGTATAGTATAGTATAGTACAGAATAGAATAGAATAGAATAGAATGAGCTGAAAGGGACCCTGGAGGTCTTCTAGTCCAGCCCCCTGCTCATTTATTTACCAGTAATTAAATATTCCCTCGGCGTTGCTCTTGAAATTTCCTTTGGAAAGCAAAGTTATAAACAATTGGTTTACTTTCAATTTTTTCCAAGAAAATATGGCCATTGTACTTTAACCTCATACAATATGCAACGGGATAAGAAACCAACAGCTGCTACTCCAGCTCTTGCCACACCTTATACAGGTAGCCCTTGAGTTAAAACTGCAATTGAGCCCAAAATTTATATCACTAGGTGAGGCATTTGTTAAGTGAGTTTTGTCCCATTTTAGGATGTTTCTTGCCACATTTGTTAAGCATATCACTGCAGTTGTTAAGTTAGTAACATGGTTATTAAGTGAATCTGTCTTCCTGTTTGAAGTTAAAACTCACCCCTCTCCTAAAGAAGTGAAATATTTGGGATACCCTAAAAAGGCAGAATATTTTCCCCAAAAAGAGAAATAGAAATTCAGAAAGCCAGAAACTCAGCCCCCCACCTTTATAAATGGGCCGTTAAGGCCTTGACCAGTCTATTCTACATAACAAAGATCTACCTCCTCCAGGATACATCCATAATAGGAAATGCCCAAAGCCCCTTCATTGCACCATTCACCAGGTTTCAACCAAACTTAGCACACAATCTACAAAGCTAGCTATGACCTCTGACAGCAACCAATCAGGATACTCTTTTCTGTGCCTCAGGAAGTTCAAAGCCAGGGATAGTATAAAACCAAGGGACTTTCAGCATCTCTTCCCTTTTTCGCTCAGGATCTCCAAGCCATGTGGTCCTGTCCACCATTAAACCATCTTTCCAAACAGCCTCCATGCTTCCATTGTTTTTTTCCCCACTTGGAACTGAACCCAGAAGGATAGTTCTTCCAACATTCCCCATTGATTTTGCTTGTTGGAAGGTGGCAAAATGTGGTCACATGACCTTGGGACACTGCATCCGTCATAAATATGAACCATTTGCCAAGCAGTTGAATTTTGATCACATGACCATGGGATTCTGCAACACTGCAACAGTCGTAAGTGTGAAAAAGTGTCGTATCGTTTTTTTCAGTGCTGTTGTAACTTCGAATGATCACTAAACAAACTGTTGTAAGTCGAGGACTACCTGTAAATGTATGTGGGGACCCATCAGTAATAGTTACGCACAAGGCCCAACTTTTAAGGTGATTGTATGAACTGGCAGTGTGAATTCACATAGGTTGGCCTGTAGTAGTACTATAATCCAGATAGGTAGCATTCAGATAGGAAGTTAAGTAACAAATGCAAATTAGAAGAGCCTGTGACCTTCCAGACATTTTTGAATTCCAACTCCCCGTTATCTCTGATAATGGAAATGCTATAAAGTGTAGAGAGCCACACTGTGAACCCAACATAAACCCAATACCATTTATTCTGATGTGCAGTAAAGAGCCTGGGGTCACAAAAATGGGAAGGAAGCAATAGCCAACTCATTAATAAACCAATAAACCATCTGCACTACAGATGGAATTACATTCTGTCTTGTTTTTCAAGTTTTAGGGCCAGGCAAGCTGATATTCAGAGAGTTGCCCTTTTATCTCATGGTGTTCCTAGAGGGGAGGAGAGGAGGAAGTAAGCCTTCATCTCTTGTATATTCTTGCCAGAACAAAGAAATGAGAATTGAGCTTGTGGCTAGACCTGCTTGGTAAGGGAATATGCATAAGGTATCTTCCCCTATTATCAACATTTAAAGAGAAAGTGGTTTGCCCTCCTTGCCCTCATGTGAAACTGTTAAGCAACGATGACTAAGCAACAATGATTCAGCAAAAACATGCTGCCCTGAGGAAAATGAAGAGGAAAAAAGAAATAAGCAATAGCTTGCACCAGGGGCAATTTCGGGCAGATTCATTCAATGCTAGCCCAGTTCATTCAATGCTAGCTCATCTCCTTTATTTTCTATAAAATTTCAGCCTATAAATAAATCTCTTATAATTCTCAAACTTAAGTGTCTTTGATACAGGATATCTTCAATTGCCTGACAAGTCAAAAGTCTCCACTAGGTGAAAAAAACACTTTATTTCCCTCCCATATTAATTGTAATACAATTAAAATGCATACCAAAGTTGACATTTGTATTACTGACAATAGCTCCATATATTTAAAGCAGCCTACGGGACATAGTATCACCATGTCTCAATCAACATATTTCTTTCTGTAACAAATCATTTCTAATTTGACTGTCTTCATTTGAATTTCGAAGTTACAAAGCCTTGTCTATTATAAATATGGCAGGATCTAGGAAGGATCAAATGAAGCTCAAGTAAGCAACACATTATTGACTAAAAAAATCCCTCTATTCTACTTTCAAAATAGGTTACTGATATTTGTTCAATATAATTGATTTTCATAACTTAGTGCTGCTTATTAACATGAACTATGATTCAGATGGGCTGGTTCATACTCAGTCATAACTTGAGCCATAATTTGTTGAAAAGGCCTGAGATCCATAAGGTTGAGTTATAAATTAATAGTAGAAAACAAGCTTTCCAAGATGAAGTTTCCAACAACACTCTTTGGCACTAGACCCTGCTGTAAATCATGCTGTACAAGACACAGAAATTAGCTTTACTTGCTGCCAGAGAAACTGTATCATCTTCCTATACCATATCATCCCCATGACCTTATCACTGACCCATCCTACCTTTTGGTTAGTGTCTTTTAATTCCCACCACCAAAGTGGGCTGTTCCATGAGATGAAGGCCAAGTTCTCAGAAGAAAAAGCTAGAGCCCAGTAGAGGAGAAGGATTGCTCCATGGCCTCTGATCCGATCCTGCACCATCACCCTGGTCCGTTCCAGGTGCAGCAACCCAATCGAGGTGGCCCAGCTAATGGCTGACAAGCAAACATTCAGCACCATATATCCATAAAGTTCTTGGGTGCCCACCACTTGCCACACGAAAGTGCAGAAGGGCATCAGGGCAAGGAGTAGAGAGACCAAGATTTGGGTATAGTACAGGCGGGAGCGAGGGATATACTTTGGTTCCATAGTGCGGCTGAACTGAGCGTAACAGGTATACTGTAGAGCACCCAGTAGGAGACAGACACTGAGCAGCACTGCAGGGACCAGTGTGAAGTAGAAACAGGGGGCCAATCCCTCTTGGGTCCATGCTTGTGCCAGGGACTCATTTCCCTCACAATAGCTGTGCAACACCACCATCCTGCTGGGTGAGAAACTGTGGAGACACCAATAAAAGAAACAGAAGAATAAATTAGGAAACAAGTTTAAACACATTACATAGAACTTCAACCCTATTGACATGACAAGTTATTCACATTACATACTCACAATGTAGATGTGAATATTTATTCATTACTAAAAACATAATAAAACAATAATTTTTTAAAAATCCGTCAGCAACTGCCAACAAAAAATCACCTCTTTGGCATAGCAAGGGTTTCAACTCTGTGTTTACATTTGTTTTAGATGTTATTTTGTATATCATTATCAAGTATAGGTATTTTATATATATTGACAACACTCAAAATATCCTACTTCACACACTTTATGAGAAGACCTACTTCTTTAGAAAAGGCTCTAATGCTGGAAAGCTGAAAAGAAAAGAAAAAGGGGATGACCAGTAGCAAAGTGTATGGATTCAGTTCCAACAGCGATGAGTACCTATTGAAAGACCTGAAGGGGCCAGTTAGGGACAGATTATCATTCACACTGTTGCTAAGAGTTGACACTGACTTGATCACATATACTGTAATATCATAACGTTATGTGTATGATCCCCAAATTGGAATAGAGGCCAAGCTACTGTGATTACTTGTATTTTTGAGAGATGTAGTCTCAACACATTTGGTGAACACCCGGTGGACAGAAATTCTGGGAACTGCAGAAAGTGCTTTTGTTATTGAAGAGGAAAGGCATATCCTTAATAAACCTATCTGGGTGTTTATATAGATATAGATATAGATATAGAGATATAGAGATGGAGACAGATAGACAGACAGACAGATAGACAAATTATATTATGCTATCCAAGCTCAGGAATCTTGAACCCAGATTTTTTGCATCTCTTTTGACTTTTCATGAAGCTAGATTTTCCACTGCCTGGATTTCTTGCCCAATTAGGATTCTCCTGCTTTCCTGGATCTTTTTAAGAGTCAGAAACAGATCTCTACTTTTTTTTTGACGTTTTTATTATTTTTATGATACATACATCTCTACTTCTGCTCACAAGACTGACATTTGCATGCCTTCCCGAGTACTTCACTCTGTACTTTCAGAGGACATTTAAATGGTACTTGAATGTTATGTTGTTATGACTACATTTTGCACGGGGGGAGGGAGGGAGGCAGTTTATAGGCAAGGCGCAGACCAGTGCTTTGCAATTTTCCTCAAGTCAAGGCCATCCCTAAAACAAGTACCAGCTTGTACTTGGAGTACTTTTACTCCAAGGCCTGTAAAACTTTCACCGAGAAGGAAGCTCCCGGGAATCCAAGGCTAACAGCGGGAGCTCCAACCCAGGCCACGTGGGTTATGGTGACAGACCCAGGACTCCAAAACATGCACGCCGCCCAATTTCACTAGTGCTGCAAATAGCCCTTTTGCCTAGTGTTTTCAATCCAGTCCGATGCCCTTCCACTGGATTACGGGGAAAAGCAATAAAACCCGGGTACTAGGTGAGAGCAAAAGAAAACGGCACGAGGTTCTGCATCCCCAGGGCAGCAGCGGTAACTTGGTTGGGCTCGAGATCTCCCATCGTCCGCAGCCATCGCGGCCAACTGCACACTCCGACGAAACTCAAAGTCACCCTTCACCGATCGGTATACCTTGTGCGGGTCTTGGAAAAAGCAGGTCTTGGTTGGGCGGGTTCTGAACAAAAACCAACCCGGGGAGCGCCGTGCTGAGAATCGGAGGTGAGGATCTTCGGTCACCACCTGTACAGGTGGAAACGTTTCCCTCCCTCCCCCACCTTTCCCCCGGGCGATCCCGCAGATTGAGGGCGGGGGGTGGGTGGGTTGCGCGTCTCCGGCCGCAGGAAGGATTTGGCGAGAGCTCCGCAGAGCAGCGACTCTCTCGACCCCCTTCACCTCGTCCACGTCCCGCTTGCCGGCACGGGGACTCAGACGCTGCTGCTGCTGCTTTAAGTTACCCGACCCCAAAGATTTTCAAATGCCCTACCGGGTAATAACGTCCACTGGTTTGCACGAGTGCCGTCCGGCGCAGCGCGTCTCCGAAGCTGCAGCAGAAGCCGCGGTAGGCTGTACGGGCTCCTCCGGGCCTAAAACCCCGCCCATCTACACTACTGTACTTGCTAGCAGACTTCCCCTGGGTCCTAGCTGCCGCCCTTTTTCGTCTTCTCAAACAACCGACTTGATCTGAGCTTCCCCCGGACTGTTTTATTTCTGTCTGAAAATGAGTGGTCGGGAAAGTAGCTTCTCCCCGCAATTTTAATAATGCTCCCTTCCCGTTGCTCAATAATAATAATAATAATAATAATAATAATAATAATAATAATAATAATAATAATAATAATAATAATAATAATAA
>JANHGC010000001.1:612327-622663 GCA_027560395.1 Boaedon fuliginosus | reverse complement strand
GGCCTAGTGTCCCTGTCAAGCCCCAGCTGCCTTTCCCCAGAGCTGGCCTGCCCTTGGCCCAGAGATGGCCTGGCCGGAGCAGAGATGTGGGAGGGAGCGCTGGGGGCTTCAGAAGGCCCACAAACGATGTGGCACAAATATACTTCTTTAAAAAAAAATAACCCAAGCAAGGCTGAATAATCAGCTAGTTTAATATAAAGCAAAAAGAATTTTTCATCTCTAAAGGTGCCTTATCCCCAAGTATGACTTGTGATTACCTGGTTCATCCTATTTTCACTGAACTTTGCCAGTTTCCAATTGCAACTCTATCTTTGATACAAATGCAATGCCAAGAATGCATTACAACACTATGCCAGGTTTTGTACCTGCATATTTAATGTGGTGATGAGTATGATTCATCCTGAGCATCAACTTCAACTAATACTCCAGTGAACGACTTGATCTCCAAATAACTGTAGGTTTGTTCATTACAGCTTAAGCTACAGTCTGATACTTTATTCGTTTTGATTCTTACAAGACAGTGATTTCAAATACACGTGTATCAGTAATGTCATAATTGGATAGTATTTCCAGTTATTTCATGTCTTTTAGAGAGAAGCTAGAAGTGCTGTTGAGAACGGGACGGTCAAGAAAAAGTACCCTTGGGTTTGATGGTGCATTCTGCAGTTCCAGCACTACAATAGTATTGAGGACTGAAGTACTGAGGAGAAAGCCAGGCACAAAGAGGGTTTGCTGGAATCCACGAACTGGCCAGAAACGGCCCAGGTTAAAACCGTTGATCCAGATCTGGCCCTAGTTAAAAAGATAAAAGTGATTTTTATAAAGTAATACTTTATTTGGGCACCCCAAGAGACTACTGCATCAATTTCATATTTTATTATCTATCCGCAGCCAGGAAAACCACTGATGGCAAGAGAAAGCTTACTAGTATAAAGCTGTATGTGTGTAGATTACAACTATATGATTTGAATACATAATAGGAAGACATAACTTTTAGATGGTAAAAAGAGATTATTCTTATTAATGTGATTATTATGTAATTTGAAATGCTGAATGAATTTTATAAAAGTTTATAGGGACAACTGGCAAGCATATTAATGTTCTACACCAGTGTTCTCTAACCTTTCTGGCTTTGTTGACTGGCCGGGGGGATGGTTCCACACTCATAGAAATGGAGCGTGTGTGAACGTATTCACCCACTGTTGGCACAAGTGAGGATGTATGTGCATGCTCACTCGCCACTTCCTCAGCCTGGTTCCGACTGGCTTAAGGCCCGATAGGGGATTGCGGCCAGGGGGTTGGGGATTCCTGTTCTACACAATGCTAAAACCAATAAATGTTCACGTTATTAACCCTACCTCAGCATAGTTCTATAAAATAACTAATTACAGTTTAAATTACATAAAACTTTTTTTTTGCATCATGTGATGTTTTGTCTTTCCTGTTCCCTATTTTGACCTTAATGGGCACTTAATTTTGATAATCTTAAAATAGGAGATAAAGGCAACTTTTTACTTATAAACTAATTCTTGAACTGCCTCTAACTATAAAGTGCTTAATGTATAAATATAGTAAAAGAGCTGCAGCTAGCAATCTGGATCATAGAAGCTCCATTGCCAAAACAATGAGATGAAGCAAAGAAATCACCATGCTGCCTAATGGGAGATGAAATGGTGTTCAGGATTGCTATACCTTGCTCCACCCTGGAAACTTCACATAGGTGTCGTAGTTGATACCAGGTGTTTTGAAGACCCCAGTATAGAAAGCAGGTCCTGCGGTGCTATTGCTTCGTGGGACATATGGAGGCCATTGTTGGGCCACAGCTGAGTCAATATCAAGTGGATAGATGAGCCAGTCGCTTAGAATGGTGGAACCCAAAGTAAGATTGTGGGTCAGGCCCTGGGCAAAAAAAGGGGGAAAGTACACTAAGATGTGAAAAGAATAGCATACACTTGGCTTTAAATCTGTAGCCCTCATGTGATGAAAGAGTTGAGTCCTGCTGATTTGACAAAGCTATCAGCTATTATCTGTAAGGACCTAGTCATTTTTCCAGTAATAGGATTTTTGAAGGGTTTCCCCCCCCCCCTTAAAGCTGGAATAAAGCTATTCCAGCAACTAATAAAAGTTACATCAGAACTTGTAATGATTAAAAATGAGTTACTTTTGCTTTACAACTCATTTTTTACAAGAGTGCCTAATATTGGATTACTGTAATGTGCTCTACATGGGGCTGCCCTTGAAAAGCACTCGGAGACTTCAACTGATCCAGAATGCGGCCGCATGAGGGATTATGGGTGTTCCTTGGCACACCCATATAACACTTGTCCTCCACGAGCTGCACTGGCTTCCGGTGGTCTTCTGGGTGCAATTCAAGGTCCTGGTGACAACTTTTAAAGCCCTTCATGGCTTAGGAGCAGGTTACCTTCAAGACCGCCTGCTGCTACCTTATGCCTCCCAGCAGCCAGTTAGATCCCACAGAGTTGGCCTGTTATGGGTCCCATCAGCTAAACAACGTTGGCTGGTGGGCCCCCAAGCTAAAGCCTTCTCTGTGGCAGCACCAGCCCTCTAGAACCAACTCCCCATGGAGATCAGAACCATCCCCAATTTGCTCGCCTTCCACAGAGCCGTTAAGACCTGGCTCTGTCAGCAGGCTTGGAATTAACATCTTCCCCCACACCCCTTAGTGTAAGTGAGATTAGTATGAATGTGTTTTGATTATTTTTATATTACTGTACTACTGCACTTTTTTTAATGTTGTAAGCCACCTCGAGTTTCCCTTGACCGGGAAAGAGAGGGGGGGTATAAATCTAAAAAATAAAATAAAATAAAATAAAAATTCCAAGCCTCAAAAAAAAATCCCAAATTCTTTCACATTACTTTAGTTGCTGCTTATTACCTAGAAACTGCTTACTGTTCTGGAAAATACTTAATTTTGAATTGCTAATGCAGCTGTCTAGAGTCCATCCCACTCCAATGTACCTCTATGAATAAAAGTGAAAGCATTATTCTTTATCTACTATTTCATCAGTAGTGCTCTCCTGCAGTACCTTAAAGTCACTGTTATTTGCTCCAAAATTAATATGGCCCATGCTCTCCACCAGCAAGTCCAATGAATCTCCTAGCTGACCAGTGATATTGATGGCATGCACTCTGTCTCGTTCCAGTGTCCCTTTATATTCCTCAAGGGAGAAAGAATAAAGCATTAACAATTAAATAGCACTTGTAGAACTGAAGCAAAACACCTATATCACTCAGCAGCCTCAAGCAATCACTATGAGAACCAGGGACATTTTCCCCCTGGCAGTTAAATGCCTGGATCATACAAATGTCTCCACTTTCCAACTTACTCCATTAAGTAAAACGTAGGCAAGGTCATGGATCCCATTCTCAAGGACAGAGAGCAAAACAGGCTGTAGGATGTCATCTGGAAGAACAGTACGGTACAATATAAAGCCATGGGTCTGAAATATAAAATGAAAACTAATGCAAATGTGGACTGCAATCGAAACACCAAGCAGGCAAGATCTGAAGAGGGTATTTTTTTCAGCTTCTCTGAGTTTTCCTGGATTTTCTAGTAGAACTACTCTGAGGTTCCCTTTTTGATGCCACAGGCTCTTGTTTCATTTCTTACCTGCATCAGAGCCTCAAAAGTGAGGGGGAAGGAAGAATGGAATGGTAGGCCAGGAGAGAGAACACTTAGAATATCCAAAAAGGCCACACACTGTAAGAAAAAACTGAAATTGTATTTATGCTATTTAAAAAGTAAGATACAATAAACATATTCCCCAAATCATTTCCATTAATATCAAATAATATTACAAAGTTAAGTATATGGCAACATTAAAACAAGCAAAAAGATAACTATATCATTTATAAAATGCTTTGTGATTTATGTATCAAATTTTATTTTCTGTTCCAAAATCCATTTTAGTACCTTTGATTCCATCTTAGGAAACAACATGTAAGACTACAGGAATAGCTTATCCATTAGCCAATTCATGAACATCCGATGGAATACAATATCTTTAACTTACCAGTGGTAAAGATACATAGCCATATGAAAATTTGGGAGTGGGAGGTGGTATTGGTCCTGCAGGCACCAGTTGAAACTGCATTTTTTTTTTAAAAAGCAAAAGAGGTTAAATTTAACATCAATTTCAGCTGATAACATCACATTTAGTAACTGAAGCACAGAAAGAATAAACCAGTCACCTTGGCCTGACATGGCTCCTCCAGAAAAAAAAAACTTTAAAAATTGGAGGTGGGGAGATAACTTTTAAGCAATTCATCTAAATCCCCAGTATTATCTACCATCTGTTAGTGAAACTTGACCACTCTCTTGTTCCAAAAATATTTGTATTATGCATACTCGACTACAAATGGAGAATGAGAAAATAATTGCTGAAATAAAGATTGGTACATGCAGTTCATTCACTGGAGATTTAGATGTGGGGAGCCCAAACATAATTCACCACCCTTTTACTTGATTGCATATTGAACCAGATTTGGGTACATCATGGCTGTCGGGTGCAGCAATACCAAGCTCTGCTAATCATTCCATTCCTCTGCTTCCAGGAATCATGAATAGAATTTATCTCTTCTAAAACTTACTGTCAATAATGTATTCAAATATGCTGTGATTAAATTTAAAACTTTATGGTGACATCCTACCCTGGCTGTGATTGCATGTGGATAGCAGCAAAAGAGCAGATTATTAATAAATAGTTTCTTTCAATCAGTATAAAAAGCAGCATTGCCTCTCAATCTTCTGTCAAGAATGCTGAATTGTTACCTTGCCAATGATGGCTCGAATGGCATACAGCTTTTCTGTAGGGTCTCCAGCTTCTGAGAGAGGTGCATCATAGTCATAGCTAGTCGTAATAGGATAATACTTGTCCTTATAATCAGCACCTGAGTAGAGAAACCTATGAGAACAAAACAGGCTTCTGGATTTTTAACTCATCTGCAACTAGGTACCGGTATTTCTATTTTCCAGCCAGAAGCTAAGCCTCACAATATCTGACTGAGGCAGCAACCCAAAGAACTCAGAAACTCACCACTCCAGTAACCAAAGTTGGTGCCGCCCTGGAACATATACCTAGAAAAAGATCAGGCAGCAGAGTAAGAATTCACTTTCCATCCAAGCACTGAGACTGACTGGTTCTGGAATAGGGAAAAATGGACAGGGACTACAAAAAGAACAGAGAACAGTTTTGCAGTTGGATTTGCACACTGAATAAACCAGAATGTGGCCTGTCTGGTTTTTGCTTAGAATGAGGTGTGATGCCAGCCAGCCAGTCACATAAAGTAAGATAAATGGTGAACCCATGATAGTCCCAAATATACTCCAGTTTCACATAACATCTTCATTCTGCTAGAAAATTGTATTTGCTATGTACATGGAAAGAAAAGTTAGTAAGATTGCACATACACACACACACACACACACCATCTGATGTACCAAAATACCCATACCAGAATAAGATGAAGCTAAGAGCCATGACTTGTGTCTTAAACATATTTCATTTCTTTTTATAATCAATTCTATGGCTTCTGTCCCCCTGCCACTCTCCCATATAGTCTCACGGTTACATGTTGACGTTGGCTCCCAATTCTAGGATCTTCTGTAGGCCATGAGTCACAACTGTAGTACTTTTTGTGGAGTGTGGCTCACCCCAATAATCCAGCCAGCCTGTGTAATACTCAGAATTCACCTAGGGGGAAAAGCATAATTAAGACTTTTATGGAATAATAACAAAGTTGTTTTCAACACCTGAAACAATATATACCGTACGTTTTGTTCCAATTCAAATGTTAAAATATGAGAGCACAGGATAAATAAGTCAGATCATAAAAAGATTAGTTGATACATTATGATTTATGGTTCATGGAACCACATACTTCAACAATAATATCCAAGCTGTACATTATAATCAGCTGCTGTGGCTCTGCTCATGATCTCATTTGTGTCCAAAATTAACCTGTGCACCAATTAGGAAATATACTCCAAGGTTAATACCTCTGCTCATTATGCTGTCTACTTTAAAGTGGTAATTTAATATATACTTGTGTGGGTATCTATTGAAAAACAACTCTTAAACTGAATTATTGTTCATTTTATTTTTATTGCATTTATTTTACTGTTATTTTGTATATCACTCTGGTACTTCTGAGACACATAATTATTCTATAATTAAGCTCTCAGAATTTTTGTAAAGACAAATGAATCTTGAGGCCTACAGATCTGCCATCACCCAAGACAGGCAAATGAAACTCAAAGCTTGCCAGGCACTCTTGAAAACATAGGACTACAATTTCAATTGCTTTAGCACCGACTTACAAACCACAGAGGCAAATAAGGATTTAACATACATGAATAAATTTGATTCCCTTTCCTTAGCAATTCCCTGGAAGCACCTCTAGGTGCTCAGAAGAAATGAGCCTTATAAAGCCACAAGTTGCTTCTTCCTACATGGCAAGGTCAATTGCTCTCACCAGTGGCCCACTTGGCTCAACTAGACGCTGCTGTTCAAATGCTCGGGTCTCATTTATTTCTGTCAAAAAACAAAAAAAACAGAGTAGAAGTCAATGGATAATTCCATTCCAGATCCTATGAATTCTGTGCAGATCACTTAGCCTTGCACTACCTGATCCAAAGTCCACAGTGGCATATAAATCTTCCAGGGTCCCACACTGCAGCTCGGATTCTTTGAGGCCATCAGTTGTGAAAAGTACAACTTCTTTGCCCAAATACAAGCGGAAAACAGCCAGGAGGTGACGCATATAGTCATAGTCACACGCGTAATAGCTGCCATATTCATTCTCCACCTGCCTAGAGAACAGTGGGGAATTAAAGGATGGTGACTTAGAGCACCTCATTTGCCAAAGGAACAGCTTTTAATAAGACTTGTATATACCTCATTTGTCAAATGCTGCGCATGTAGCAGCTTATGCAGCCCACTTGTCCAAATAGATGCAGCTGAGCTAGTTTTTAAAGGAAGCAGTTTGCTCTCCCTCTGTGTAAGTTGGAAGGGTGCTAAAAATGTCTTTGTTGTTTGATAGTGAAAGACAGCAAATATAGGTTGTGTAAAATGTTGGGCATTGGAAAACATGATTTTAAAATTCAAAAGGATTTTGCTAGGCAAAAACTTGTCAATGGATTCCAGAATTTAATTTTTGTAGCCAGTAGGTCTGATCTCCATCTCCAAAAATATTGTTGTTTAAGATTGGTCTGTTTTAATGAACGTGAAAAAACGTGTCTTCCCTACTATATTCACCACATGGCTATTGCCAAGGAGACAACATACATACATGCACACAATAAAGAACTGGGGGGGGGGGGAATGCCTGAAACGTCTTATCGTTCACGCACCTGAATACTGATGATGTTACCTCCATTTTGGTAAAGACGAGGTTTTATTTTCGGTAGCAGGATACTCAGCCATTTGTTGACAGGTTGCAGAAAACCTGAGAGCATAAAAGCAAGTTGTTCAGCTAAAAATGAGGATACTCTGCTCAATTTCCTATGTAGTACTAAGATAAGAGCTGGTAGTTACAATGCTGCATACAGAGAAGTCTGGATGAATACATTGAGTTTTGTATTAAATTCATATACGTCCTCTGCTTCTGCAGAAGGTAGAGGAAATTCTGTTTTCTTTTTCAGGTTCAGATTTCCCCTTTACCTGGATCAGATGTTCGTAGAATAATATTTGGTTTTGCCAACAGCCAAGATGGAAGCCCACCCTAGGAAAGGAGATATCAAAGTAACCCAATTGTGCAACGAAAGTCAAAGACATTATTTATGCTCTCTTTATGGCCACCCAAGGAGTAACAACTGAAGAACTGCTAAAAAAATGAGAATTCAAAACTGCAAAAATAGATTTGATCTTAATTATTGTAAATTAGTTGCTTGAATGAGATGACCTGTTAGCATACATGTATAATTATAAAGCAGGAAAAATACAAGATTTAAAAACAAACAAAAATTATAAAAGGAAAATGAGGGAAAGATAGTTTAAGCTTAAGATAGCAGTTAAATTATTAACTGCTTAAAATGAGTTGTGGAACATTCATATGCTTAAAATAATAATGACTTATCTGAATCTGCATAGCCCTCACCATATCCCATTCAGCACAGATGTAGGGTCCAGGGCGCAAAATCACCAATAGCCCTAATTGGGCCACTAAGTCCAAGAATCCTTCCAAGTCTCTGTCCCCAGAAAAGTTGTAAATTCCAGGCAATGGTTCATGGTAATTCCATGGGACATAACTGAGGAATTAAAATACACATTTCAATCCAGAATAGATTTCTGAGAGACAAAAAATGAGTTACTGTAATTATGGGTAAAGAGAACAAAACTATGCTTTTTACCTTCTGGCACTAAATACTAAACAATATTTTTGTAGTTCAAGTACATCCTTCAATTCCTATTTCTCAGCTTAGCTTGACAGAAAATTCAGACATAAGTGATAGCAAGCAGGGAACATGAACAAAAAATTTCTCCGCTAGTTTTAAATGGGAACGATGGGCAGAGGTAATTATCCCAATTGTAGCAGAAAGGTGGTCAGTAATTAAACATGCTGCATTATATACATACATACAGTTAGTACTATGCAGACCTACTATATCCTAATAAGAACTTATGATAGAACAAACAATTTTCATTACTTGGGTCAGATCCATTTTCAATAAGCATGAGTTTCTCTGCCCTCAATATTGGATATAGTCCAAATTATTAACCTTCCAGTGAGAAAATTGGAATATTTAAGATCAGTTTAAATCTCTAGTCTCTTTTACAGTGAAGAGTATGTCCCAGCTGGGAATCACTTCTGATCACTTACATTTGTACAGCATTGAGACCACTCATATACATCTTAAGGAGCCGGTCTTTCCAATAAGCTGGTGGGATACGAAAGTAATGGATGCTGCCTGAGATATAACGGAACTTATTTCCATCCTTGAGGAAGCAGTTATTTTTATAATCAATGCTGAAGGAACGAACTGCTGCAGTGCCCTGCTATCCAGAAAAAGAAAAGAAAAGGCTTCATTTTGTCTTTTTCTATACAACCACAATGCTGCTTTAATTATAACTATTTATTAAGGTTATGGGTATGGGTAGAAGATCCATTCTTTCCATGGCTGTAAAGATATAATTACAGATCTTACATCATTGGCTCAAACAATATATTTAACACTGATTAGCTCCTTCATGTATTTCTGCTCTGGCTGCTTTGGGTAGGAGCTTTCATACTTATGAATACCGAGTTAGTATAAAACAATACAATATATTTCAGAATGGAAGGACATTCTTTTCCTGAGGTTAATCTCATGTACCTAGAGACATCACATAAGACATCCCAAAGTAACTCATATCTCATGCTCAGTGCTGCTCTTGCAAGTTCAAATCTAACGTCCCAATCACAATTTATACTTGACATTTAGGTATGGCCCTCACTTATTCACTTAAACACTTTCTAGGTTACTGGCCGATGTAAGATCTTCTGGGTCATATGTGGAGTAACTCATCTCTTTATCTCCCATGCTATGGTTACTCATTATTAGTCAGCTAGTCACACAACAGCATGATCACATGATTGTGGAGAATTTATTTTGAAAAATAAATGGTTAATTTGTTCTAAGTGCACGACTTGGATCACAGTCTAAAATAATTTGAACTCTGTAGTGTTCTTTGCCTCAGTTACATGATTGTTGAGCATTTTAAATGAGCAGAACAGATTATGCTCCATGTATAAGAATTCCAAGATTATATTGCACAGGAGCTTAATTCAGTGGTACAACAATTAATTCATTAATTACAAACATAATATTAGGAAAAGATTGTGAAGAAGTGCCAAAAAGATCTAATGAAAAACCTGGACTATGAGACTACATGGAAGATTACAAAGCAGATAGGTAAATATTTTATATTTCTCTTGAAAAGTTGGGGGGGGGGGAATCATTTCAGCATTTTTCCCAGTGAAATCCTTTCTTAATTCTTTTTGCTTACCTGAAATCGTAAGCCTCCCCAAACTACCATGAGAATATATAGCCACAGCCCCATCTGTTTAAGGTTAACTTCAGCCTAGAACAAGAAGCTGCAAGAAGATATCACATGACAGTCTGGTGGGCAGGCCTGGTGCTTCCTCTGAAGTGGATGATCCGTCCTATGAGTTGGGAGGGGAGAAGGACAGTCAGCAATTTTTTTAATGAATTAAATCCAAAGCCAGGCATATAAGAGTATCATAATATATCATAATACAGTACTCAGGGGTGGGCTGCTGGGGTTCAGGAGAACCCCTTGCTAAGAGTCTGCTCAGTTCGGAAAAACCCCAAATC
>JANHGC010000001.1:582629-594954 GCA_027560395.1 Boaedon fuliginosus | reverse complement strand
GGTCTGGAACTCTGTCAGGTCTACGTTCAGAGCCCCATCAAAGCGCAGCGAGGCAGTGATGGAGGACACAATCTGGCTGATAAGGCGGTTGAGGTTTGTGTAAGTTGGCCGCTCAATGTCCAGATTCCTTCGGCAGATATCATATATGGCTTCGTTGTCCACCATGAAAGCACAATCTGAGTGCTCAAGGGTGGTATGTGTGGTGAGGATCGAGTTGTAGGGCTCCACCACAGCTGTGGACACCTGTGGGGCTGGGTAAATAGCAAATTCTAATTTGGATTTCTTGCCATAATCTACAGAGAGGCGTTCCATCAGCAAGGAAGTAAATCCTGAGCCAGTTCCTCCTCCAAAGCTGTGAAAGACCAAAAATCCTTGAAGTCCTGTACATTGATCAGCCTGTGAAGAAGAAATTATCACTCATCAGTTTGCATCTTTTAAGTTACAATGCAAAGTATTATTTTTACCTGGAAAATCTGAACAAGAAAATCCACTCCACTATTTTATTTGTTTTCTATAGATGCCCTTCTCAACCAATTGGTTACTTAGAGGTCATTTTCTTTTGCCTCAGGATATTAGCCTCAAATAATTAACTATACACATAAAATATCTTTATACAACCAAGCCAGGCACGGCATCTCTTCTGTTTCATAATTAATTAAGAGCAAGTAATTTTTCAAGGTTGGAATGCAGCATCTGGTATTACAGTTGTGGCAACCAATTACACAAGTGAATAGGGTTGGCTGGAGTGCGATGAAGAAATTCACTAGAATGCATGTGCCAAGTATACCAAGTTCGAATGCTTCCTGAGAACCTGCGCTTGGTTCCAGGAAGGAAGAGGCATTGCTTGCCAACCAGCTGCCAACCCATCCACCCCACATGTTCTTCCTCCCCAGAGATTCACAAAAGCTTCTGACCAGTTACGAACAAGAGGGGAACAAGAGTGCGCGAGCAATGAGCAGATAAAGAGGAACTAAGACGAAGAGATAAAAGTTTGGAAGAGCAAAGGCAACAACATTTTGAATTGAGAGTGGTTTCTTAGGAATTAGTGTTTAAATCCAGAGTAAGGTAAACTGGATCAGTGGGAAGGAGTTCGGGAATATTGATGAATAGAGAGAGGATGGGTAGAGCAATGCAGGGACATGAAAGGTATAGGCCCCAAAGCAGCGTTTCTCAATCTTGACAACTTTAAGATGTGTGGGGAATTCTGGCAATTGGAGTTCACATATCTTAAAACTTGCTGAGATTGAGAAACACTGGCCTAAAGGAATAATGAGTGGCTGAGACAAATTTAGAATTCGGGAACATCACATACAGTAACAGTGATTAGAACCAGGAAGACAGAATATTCTTTCTGGTCAGAAGGACATAAAAAGACAAGGGTTAAGCATAAAGGAACAGTTCTGAATTTCGGATTCATTTGCACTGCACTCAGCATCCTCAGTTTCTAAAACACAATTTGAATGAATGGAACAATGGAATGAAATACAACTACCCACCCTCTAAAGAAGTGTAACATGACAAAATAATGCCTAGAATTATCCAGAAAGTGCATAAATAACCAACAGCCATCCTGGACCTCAAGGCCCCGCTATCCCAACATCTCCACCAGTCTTAGGTAGTTCCTTCCATTCCCCCAAAAAGTCTATATCCCCCTGTCCTTCGTTGTAATTATTACCAGTTTGCGAATCCTATCCAACACTAAGTCAATGATCTCCTTGCCAATGGTGTAATGTCCACGGGCATAGTTGTTGGCAGCATCTTCCTTTCCAGTGATTAGTTGCTCTGGATGGAAGAGTTGACGATATGTGCCAGCACGAATTTCATCTGGAAAAGGTTAAGAGGAAGGTAATATAAAGTTTATTACAGTGTACCGTATATTTTCAAGCAGACACCTAGCAAGCTGAAGAATTCAACAGGACATCTAAGGAAGGATATTGAGTGCAGCCAAAATCTTGCAGAAGATCCAGAGGACTTACATGCTTCTCATTCTAGGACAAAATCACTTTATCAGGAGGCTACTTTACTGAGTTACTTCAACTGCACGTCTCTGTGGGAACTGAACAAGAAGTTGGCAAGTCAAGTCTCTTCTCCTGTAGGAGCCATACTGAATGGTAATTCTGGGTACAGTAGACCCCATACATCTAAGAGCAAATTGGAGAAGAACGTACCTAAGAAATGCAGACTAAACTGCATGTTCTTCTCTGTCTAAAGAAGAACTGAACGAATCTGAGCCTATTTGAGAAGAGTTGCTGCTCTTGCCTTCTAGGAGGCTTAGGAATCCAAATTTCCGTAGATGTACTCACCAATCACAGTGGGTTCCAAGTCCACAAAGACAGCCCGGGGGACATGCTTCCCAGCACCAGTTTCACAGAAGAAGGTAGTAAATGAGTCGTCTCCACCACCAATGGTCTTATCACTTGGCATCTGTCCATCTGGCTGAATTCCATGTTCTAGGCAATACAGTTCCCAGCAAGTATTGCCCATCTGCACGCCAGCTTGGCCGACATGGACAGAGATACACTCGCGCTACAGAAGGAAGAGAAAGTTGACTTCTCAGAGTGGTATCACAAGCAAGGCATCAAGCTGTGAGTTAGAGAGAGCTATTACCTTGTGTACCATTACTGGGGGAAGGAGTTCTACCAGGCCATTGGCTCAACTGGGTATTCTTATGGGTTACAAGTTAGAGGTAATGATTTTCTTTTCGTTTTTGAGAATGGGATATCAGGAATTGTGGAATTTTAATGAACACTACATCCATATCAAACCTGTATTTGGAATGGAATTGTTTCTAAACCTACTGAACAAGGGAGCAATAACAATATCGCATAAAAGATAACAAATGCAGCTTAGCTGCCTATTTACTTTTGAAATTACAAGTTATAGTAACAGGAATAGTACTTAAGTGTTAAGTGTAATACCAAAGTAACTGTTTTGGAAGGGAGAAAATGAGCCTGAGCTATTCATTATATCAAGAAGCTTAGGTGACCATTTCAAAATGAAATGGCGGCAGTTCCCGAAGTCAGCAAAACAGGAAGCAGAGTTAAGAAATCTATTGCATACCAAAGCCGCAAGGAACTTTGTACAAACTGCCAGCCTGTGCACTTCCACGCCTTCCACTTCACATGTGCAAATAGAATTTCCTTTTCACACCTACACATCTATAGCCTATAAAATGCATGCACACCTTGCTAGCATGTTCATCTCCCACATTATACGTAGCACACGAATTTTATTAAATTTAAATTAAATGCCCCTTTCTCAGAGATACACTCTGGCCAACACCCAAAGTAAGAAAACATGTTAGGGCACAACATCTTCCCTCTCCCTAAGGCATGGGTGGGAAACTTATGGACCTCCAGATGTTGCAGAACTTATCCTTTGCCCTGAGCTGCTAAGAGTTGTAGCTCAGCAAGATCTGGATTCCTCTCCCTGAAATCCAAATTTAAGTTTAGACATTTCCTACCCAAGCAAGTATCAAGACAATGGCGATGTTCACTGTAGCAGGTTTCAGTTCAGAAAGAAGTCACAGTTGCGCAGGTAGCAAAGCTCATTGGAGCTCACTCAAGAAAGAAGAAATATTAAGAAGGAAAAAGGCCCCTGTTATTCATCATCTCCCTAAAAGCCAACACTGACAACCCTCCCTGAATTAACTGCAGCCCTGCAACAACACTGTGGAACAAAGTGACCAAAGTGGGAAAAGCCAAACAGATATCCAGGAACATAAACCTGGATAGATGTTTCCTTAACCCAGGGGTCTTCATACTTGGCTCTTTTAAGACTCGTGGACTTCAACTCCCAGAATTCCTGAACTGACATGACTACAGGAGGAATTCTGGGAGTTGAAGTCTTAAAAGAGCCAAGTTTGAAGACCCCTGCCTTAACCAGTCAAACATTCTGAGTTGCAATCCTAGCACACACAGAGAATGCCACGTTGGTCAATGGTGTTCCACATCTGTACTATACTCTTTTACAGCTCCCTTCTAGAATGCATACAAACAGAATAATAAAACCAAGCATACACCATCACAAGGACAAGCCAGTAAGCCATTGCTAAAGGGGGAAAAAAAGCCAGATTGAGATAATGATAGACTGTTTTTGTTTCAAATGAGTGACATAATTGCCTCATAAAACGGTATGCTAGTTTTGCCTGTATAAGCAACTCCCCTCCTCACATCATACAGCATCTCTCACTCACTTATTCAAGGCACAATTACCCAGGAGAGCATTTCTCAAGCTATTTATACTGTACATTAAAAGCTCAAACTAAGTAGTGTAATACAGGAGATAAAACCAGAGGCAATATGAATCCATATGAAAATTAATTCTTGGCCATAGTCTCAACTCCACAGAAGTAAAATATTACAGTTTTGTGATAGAGTAAAATAGTACATAAAATTAAATTTGGAAATAAAATCATTTTTAGATGAAAGACGTTTACTTTAAGGGGAGAAAGGGTTTAGGCACCCTTACACAAGGCAATGAAATCCCATTAAACTCAATAGCAAGTAATTCTACTATACAAATGACAGGAATGCATATAATTATCTTCATTCCTTGCAGAATAAACAGAAAAAGAGAACAAATACCTTATTTTTTAAAAACTTGCTGATTCATTGAATGTTACCAGGGAACACATAGGAAAGACATATTTGAATAAATTTGTATGTGTCATTTCAAGGCTCTTACTGATAATTAATATTTTTTTAAACAAAGTTTATTGGTTTAAAATCATATTAAAACAAATATATACAAATATACAACATCAAAAGCCGATTTATCACAGCATTATATGCAATAATTTATAGCTATAAAAGTAGTATATTCATCTCTATTTGCGGATATCCTGTACACGGATTATACATTATACATTATATTGTATAATAAATTATACAATATATTGTTAACCACAGCTATGATTTCCAAAATAGACATTTATTATTGGGATAGGTCTATTACCTATATTCTACTTCTACTATGTCTATTTTTGTCTCTTGGACAACCATTTATACCATGGTTCCCATGCTTTATAGAATCTTGTTTCCCTTTTATTTCTTAAAGTCAAAGTCAGACTGCTTAGTTTGGCACATTCCAACATTTTCCTAACTATATTTTCTTCACTCGGTGTTTCTTTTATTCTTCCAATGTTGTGCATAGGTTATCCAATGCATAATTAATGTTTTTATTAGCTGCATATTATTTGTTCAGTACCGTATTCACTATCAATTTGTCATACTTTACAATCATGGTTTTATTTGTTTTGGGGCTTTTTCTCTCCAAAACCCCTATTTCCAACAGCATCCATAACTGATGCTGCCAAATCCAACTGCAAAAGTATTATGCATCATCAAAATTCAGAGAATTGTGATAGAATAGTCCCTGACTACAAGTTCTAAAGTCAAGTTTAATTTTTGCTATAGATTTGCTAAATGGCGTTGAGCAAATGCTTACCCTCAGTTGCTCATATGGAAATACTGGCCTGTCATACCTAGCCCATAAATACAAGAATTACTGAATGACATATCTAGAAATATTTCATTCACTTGCACCTCTGAATACAAGTGTGCCCACCAACATCTTTAGGATTCCACAAGCGTCCCTATTGGCTTAATGCTTTTTAATCCTCCCAATTAAAAAACATGAGTCTGTAACAGAGTACACTGCTCATTCTAAGTTATTAATGGTCTGATTTGAATGTTGTAGGAGTGCAGACAATACAGTAAGTCGTTGACTTACAACAGTTCATTTAATGGACATTCAAAGTTACAATGGCCCTAAAAAGTGACTTATGGCCATTTTTCAATTATGTCCTTTGCAGCACCCCCACGGTCATATGATCAAAACTCAGATGCCAATTTTCAAAGTCATGTGGATCCCCTTTTGCAACTTTCTGACAAGCAAAGTCAATGGGGAAGCCAGATTCATTCACCAACTGGGTTGCTAACATATCAACTGCAGCAATTCACTTAACAACCATGGCAGGAAAGGTTGTAAAATGGAGCAAAAAACTCACTTCACAAAAATTGTGGGCTCAATTGCGGTCCATTATCAGGACCACTGATAATGGCAAACAAGTTGGATGACTAGCATGCCATAAATCCAGTCAACTGTGTTTTATTCAGCAAACCAAGACAATGTAATATGTGAACCAGGTCTCTTGCAGATGTTTAGAACAAGGTCAGCGATTTTTGCTGTTGTAAAAAAAGCCTCGTCACCAACGATGCAGGTAAAGGGAAGCAAAACGATGGGAGGGGGGGGGGAGAATGGCTCTGAGCAACAGAGCAAATTTTGGGCAAGGAATTTACTGTGGGGCCGGTCGGCCAGCTCCCAGTTCTCCGAAGGCGCCCGGGGGGAACTCTTAAACGGCGCGCATATTCGTACTTTTTCCTTCCGAGATTCGAATCAAAAGCCGCAATTGGCTAATTGGCTAGCCAAAACGAACACGCTATTTAAAAAAAAACCTCTTCCGCTTTCCACACCTCATTCGCTCAGATTCACAAGTGACGCAGTTTAAAAAAAAGAAAGAAAAAAGAAAAAGAGGCAACACTTATGCAAAACGCCCCAGCCTCCAGGGAACTGGCTCCCGGAGCTGGGAGAACGAGTCTCCTCATTGGAAAACATAGGCAAACACCCCCACCCCGCACGCCCCGTCCCCACGCCCGGCAGTAATGGCAGAGCTCGATCTCGGAGGGGGGCTGCTTCCCGCTCGCTGAGACTGGAATACTAAATATAGGCCACCCTTTCTCAAAGTACAGATATCTCTCTCCCCCCTCCCCGCAATGAAACAGGAGAGGCAATTACCTACTTTGGACCGAAGCCCGGACGGGGGCCCAGCTATTTCAAGCTCCAGGATTTCGCTGGAAGCCGATCGGGGGAGCGTCCCAGCCCGATGCGCCCTTCTTTCCACCTGCCTATTAATAACCCCTTACTCCCCCATCGATGAGCAATGAAGTATTGGGGGGAGCTGGGGCGAAGATAGAGGACCATCTGCCCTACTACTTTTCAGAACGACGGACGAGAATACTCTCCCCGCTCCCCTTACCAACCGGGACAGGCAAAGCAGAGCTTGGATGAACCCTTCTCCTCCTCCACCACCCGCCCCAACTTCGGTCGGGTTCCTTCGCCAGCCTCCCTTGCCAACGAGCAACCTGCGCCTCGAACCAGCTGTTCCTGCTCGTTGCACCAGCGCGGCTAAGCGAGAGAAAACGGCGAGCCCCGAGAGCGCGCCAAACTACTAAGAGGTCCGGGCCTCTTTTTGCCCGCTCCAAGAACACGCGCCTTGCCAGGTAGCTCGGCTTCTCTGGCCGCGCGGTCTTGAAAGGGCACCGGGGTCACACCGTTCCCTTTGCTCTCCGACAGGTCGGGTGACATTACACCGCAGTGAGGTGAGCTGAGAACGGGAAGAGAGCCCCCCCCTTCCCCTCCCCGCACGGTTTTTATAGAGTTCGCGGCCAAAACCTTCCCCTTGCCCGGAGGGCGGGAGAACTCAAAAGCGCGCCCAACCTATCCCGGGACGGCTAGAGTCCAACCCTGAAGCTTGCCAGCTTCCGCGTGGGCGACCTAGGACGCGTGTCCCATTCGGGCACGCAGGGCGGCTTGCTCCAGTAGTAGTAGTAGCGCCCGGGACGCTTAGCCCAGCTGCGCCTGCCTACTTACCCCCCACCTTACCATGGTGTAAAGTGTGGCGGGGCTGAAATCTCACGCTGAGTCGGTGCGACGGAGCCTCGGTGAGAAGCAGCTACGCCTGGCGCAACTCGCTCTACCGCAGTGGCCTTATAAAGGAGGGGGCGGGCAGCCCTGACAGAAGGAGGCGTGCCTAAAAGGTCGGCTCCTCCTGAGCCTTCGTGTTGAACGAGCGACGCGGCTCCTTAGGTAGGAGGGCGGTCGTTCTCAACTGAAAGCGAGGAAGGCCAAGCTGGGCCGCCACCGTGCTAAAACTTTTTTTCTCTTTAACAGATATTAACAGAGTTGGAAGGGACCGTGTAGGTCATCTAGTCCAACCCCCTGCCCAAGCAGGAGCCTCTACCTACGATCGAACTAACATTCTCCTGATTGTGAGGAGAGAGCTCCACCTCTAGGCCGCCAGTCCTTTCAGTTTTGATGGAGGACACACCACTTTAAAAAAAAGGGTCCAACCCCTCTTTTCTTCTCTATAGTAGCAGTTCAAAGTATGGGGGCTGTTTCCTCCCCCCTCCTTTACTTTTATAGCTGATCATTTACCACTAGGATTAACAAAGATCAGAATAGCTATTAGCAGAAATCTGCAGAAGATTTATTACAGGCATATTTTACATCCTCTAAACCTGATATAATTATCGGGTAATATATTCCAATCCAGTACTCCTTTTTTTAACGCTGTCCATTTTTTAATTTTTAGTATTAATAAATTGTCTTAGTGAAAACCTTCAATAACATTCAATAACTGAAGTTTCAGGGGCAGGGAAGTTTTCAGGATCATATATCTAACACCCATTTTAACAGTATGTATTTCCATTTAGCTTTCTAAATAAACTATTTATTTTCTTTTTTTCTAAAGTATTTTTTCTTTATTACTAAACTGTATCAGGAGGTTGAAAGTTTCATTACTGTACTTAAGAACTGACAGTTAACAATCTCTTGAGTCCATATTCTTTCTCACACACCCAAAAGTATTGCCAGCCAGCTTGAAAAACATTGCTCTCAAAGTCAGTTTTAAATATATAAGGCGCTGGGAACAACATCTGGCAAGGTTGTCTATAAGATAGGGAAAAAAGTGTGGCTATACATCAAATTCGGTTTTATATAGCTGTGAACATACAGCTTGCTGAACAACTCAAAGTAGCCCCACTTCAGATACAATGAAAAACAACTCATTGCTACATTATTGCTTTAGACCAGCAATGAAAAGGCAAGAATAAGCAGTTATTGCCAGAGCTGTCAGTTGAAAAGTGCTCCACATCAAAATCTGACCTCCGAGCAGCTGAAAGAACACAGGGTACTTGTAAAGTGGTTACGCTTGGAGTGCCTCTCTGCCCTGTTCTACTTACAGTAATTATATTCGGCTGAATGAAACCTGTTCCTAATTTAAACAGGACTACAACCATGCTTCCAATTCTTTGCTTGTGTTCATAAAATGCTGAATCTATTGTTTATTAAAAAACATATAGCTTGCTATAAGTTTTGGTCCAGATAAGATATGAAGCTGTAAAACAATCATCTGGCATTTGAATAACCAATACTTGATATTCACCACCTGCATTTTGCAAAAAGTTTTATTTGTGCATTATTTCCTCCTACTTAGCTTTATTGGATCATCGTGGATTTTAGTATTTCTCTGGGTGGAGACTGGATCTGCCCATTGTTCTAATCTAAACTATAATATAGTTCATTTTCTGGTTAAGCTTATTGTATGAATTCAAACACTGTGCTTTGTAAATCATAGTACTGTATATGACTTATCGTGTTGTATGAACTCAGATAATTCTGTGCCTTTGATTCAGTCTTGACTCCTGGTGACTACATGGGCAAGTCTATGCAGTTTTCTTGGCAGCATTTCCAGAAATAGTTTGCTACTTCCTGCTTCCTAGGGTTGGGAGAAAATGAATGCCCCAAAGTCATCCAACTAGTTTCACACCTAAAACAGGACTAGAACTCATGATCTCCAATTTCTAATCTGGAACCTTAACCATTGCACCAAAGTTGCTGTCAACTAATTACCGGTATATAACCAATTACTACGTCCCTCTTTATACCCCACCTTTTTTTAAAAATCAAAATAGTCCAGACACACTTTAACCTTTTCTTGCTCCTTAGTATTCTGAGCTGGGCTTTTCAGTTCTGCTTTGATGTAATATTTTATTTTGTTAAAATTATAATTTAACCATGCCATGCTGATTTTCACAATTGCATTATATGAAGTTAATAGTCTTGTAACCTTGCTAAGAAAGAAATGTTTTCGGTTAAGCTCTGGAAAGTCCTTTCAGATTATGAGTCTTAGGAAGGAGCACCCATACACTGGGCTCAGCTAGTTGGAAGATCTTCAACTAGACCCTAAAAGGTAGGATTTGGGGAGTGTTAGGGCATGAAAGAGACCTCTGATGAGTTCAAAAGATGGATGCTCCTATGTGGAAAATACAAGCTCAAATATTCTAGCCTAAAAGTAGAAAAATCTCTGAAGTCAGAGTAGACAAAGCAGCACCTGACTGACCTTATCTCAGGTCAGAAGCCAAACAGAGCAAGACTAGGCTAGCACTAGGATGAGAGGCCACCAGGGAATCTCAAAAATCTAGAGCTGACAGAATTAGAGCTAAAAAAAAAATAGCCATGGGAAACCCCATCCATAGGGTCACTTAAAACAGTGGCCCCTAACTGTTTAGAGAGGTTTTTCCGCTGACCGGAGGCGCCATGGTTTCGTGTGCTGCTTGCATCCTGAGGATGGAGGGTTCACTTGTTTGCATGGCCCGGTTTCTGACATGCTACAGCCTGGTACTGGTCCACAGACTGGGGGTTGGGGACCCCTGACTTAGAGAACTGAGTATCTTTGTCTGGAGGCCATCAAATCATCCTTTGAGGCAAAGTAGGGCTTGTGGGCATCTCTCAGTACACATGCTTCGCAAGTACAGTATTGAAAGGAGGGATCACTTTATAAATCCTTCAGACAGCACATAAAGGGGAGTGGAGCAGCCCCTTTTCATCAGGATGACTTATTCACGAGGACCATCCCTTTGTCTCCAGTGCTGCAGAGACTCCTCCATTCCCCAGCACTGTCTTTGCCTAGGAATGTTGCCTATGGTGATGGCAGGCCTGGGCATGTGGCCCCACTTTTCTTGTGCATCTCTAGCTGTGCTTGCTGGGACAGGTATTCTTTCCCTGGGGCCCAGTCTCTGCAGAAAAGACATCCTGTATACAAACAGCCTGACTCTGGAGTTTAAGTCAGGCTTGTAATTGTAATTAGATATTCTATTTATAATAATAAACAAACAGATGCATAAGCTAATAGGCAACCCATGGAAAGGGAGCAAAAGGGGAGGAATGACCATGATGGATAGATAATGCTGTGCCAGCTGAGAACTAAAAGCAAGCTACTGAAGATTGGCAGGTTTGTGAAATCTGATTCTTGTTTGAAATACCTAAATGGCTATGTGAGATGCTAAGAATAGGACCAGCCAAGGAAGCATCTTCAGGTTTTCATTCCGGATTCAAACCTTTAGCCCCCTTTTTTATGTCTTCTAATCTATTGAGGAAGGCAACTCACCAAAAATCCAGCAAATGTTATGTATCTGGCTTTATGGCATCAACCTACCAGTTCTCCAGTCCTCTGGGCCAGTTTTCAGGAAAGCTATGTCCTATGAAATCTGGAGAGAGAAAGAAAACAGACTTATTTATTAACTGTCGAGGGAAAATTGGATGGTGATCGTTGCCACTGCAAGAATAAAAGACATGAGTCATCACTTTCTAATATAACTGTATTTATTGATAACAAAATAATAAAGTAAATATATAAATAACTAAAGACTAGCCACTTGCATTGCTGCAGTCATGCAGCCACGTGACTGCTCTCCTCAAGGTGTATCAGAGAAGTGAGTAGGTGGGAGCACTTGGTCCCCCCCTTCATCACCTGACCGCCCTTATCTCAGGTCAGAAGCCAAACAGAGTCAGACTGGGCTAGCACTACAGTAGGATGTGAAGCCACCAGGGAATATAGGGCAGGTTTGGAGTGAGACAAAGTGGAGTGTGACAAAGACAAACCCTTCAGTTGTTCTTAGCATTCAGGAGCTACATTCCATTTGTGGGCTGCATTCTCCTTGCCTTGGGCTTAGCATCTGCATTTCTGCTTATCTTTAACAAAAAGCTGCTGCATAGACACCGAAATTGGCACTCGGTAGTGCAGCAAACCAATGTGGACTGATGATGAGGTACAAGTGGGAACAGCATGATTTTTTAAAATCTGCAGGTTTTTTCTTCAGGGGATCAATTTTGCATTGTTAATGCCTTCCTGCATTAAACATTCGGTCGCTGTCTCTGCCCTCTTCTGCATATACTGCTCCATGCAGGCTCTATCTAAAGGGGATGTGATAGCTACCTTCAAATGTTTGAAAGGTTGTCTTTTAAAAGATGAAATAGATCTATCCAATATAAAACCAGTAACAAAATCTAGAGGGTAAAACAAACATCTGCTCAATAGTAATAAAATAGAAAATTGCTTCAACTTAAGGTAGGAAAAACAAGAAAGTCATTTTGGTGCCAGATGAGAGGCATAAGGTGTTCCATTCATAGCGTAGGCCAGAGGTGTCCAAACTTGGCAACTTTAAGACTTGTAGACTTCAACTCCCAGAATTCCTCGGCCAGC
>JANHGC010000001.1:569626-582529 GCA_027560395.1 Boaedon fuliginosus | reverse complement strand
AAGGAAGGAAGGAAGGAAGGAAGGAAGGAAGGAAGGAAGGAAGGAAGGAAGGAAGGAAGGAAGGAAGGAAATTTAATAATGTAGTTTCCCTATGGCATATGTGGTTGGATCACAATGAGCAAGATCTAAATATTTAATTGTAAGACAAGGTGGGCAGCCATTTCATAACTGATAGGCACAGTTCCCATTTTCAGGGAAAGTGAGGGCTATAGCAGATGGGATAATAAAGCAAATGGGAAGGGACAGTTGTAGGTAAATTGATTATTTTTTCCTGATTTGGGGATTGAGTTTGAGGAATTTTCTTTGTAAAACTACCTTACATTTTAAGTTAGATTCTGGGCACTTCCTCCCTGAAAAAGTTGAAAAAAACAGACTACCAGTTGTCAGAAATTGTAGTCAACATGACTGAACACATACATAAAAAAGGAAGTGTGGAAAACATTTGAAAGGATAGGATAAAGTATATTGCATGATTATATATAGTTGCAGCAAAACTTTCTCCTAAATATTAATAACAAAAAACAGACACTATAAGGCACCAATATACTGAAAGAGACTTCACATATATAAATAACAACGGAAAATTACACATTTATTAGAGGGGTAGGGGGAAGTCTGGCATTACATACAAGTTCCCAGGATCCAGAGAGCTTTCTCCATCCAGGAAAAGTTATGGTTTTATTTCAGTGGGACACTGATGCCATAGGAAAAAGAAGACGGTGAGAGATACTGCAAATTAAATGCAAAACACCAACCTTTGATTAAAAGGAGGCCGGTGAGCGAAATAAACACTTCCAACTGGAAGGTCCTCAGAACTGAGCGGGGACGAATTCCTTTAAAGAGTTCCCTTCCCGTATCACCACCGCCCAACCGAGTATTCTTTTCAAAGCGCAGCAGGGCCGTCGCGACGGCCGAGGCCCCGTTTCCATGGAAACCATAACGGTTGGCACGTCCCGAAAGCCTTTCCGGCAGAGAACAGGTGCTCCGGATTCTTGTGACCGCCAGGAGCTGCTTCCCAGCCGCGAGACGGCGTAGCTCCGCGAGTCGTCGTTGCATTACAACATTGGATTCTGTATTGTTTGTTATATGGTGGGTAGCCAAAGCGGTAGAGTCAAAATAGAAGTAGGCAATGGGGAATAACAGATGTCAAAGCAGTATTATTTTCAGTAATTGGCCAGTGGATAGCACTTTGATTCAGTCCGCAGTAGTATTTTGTGCTCAAATTGGATGTACTTGGATTTTTTTTTTTTAAAAAATTAAATTAATACCCTGGTTTTCTTCATAAAGGAGGACAGGCGATAAATCTTAAAATAATTAAAACATACTGTTAAAGTGTCCTACTTTTTTGAATAGTGTCAAATATTTTTACTAGAAATTTTACTAGTCCAGGACATATGTATATGAAGCTGGAATGGATGCAATGCATACTTAAAGCCCTACCACTAGTTGTTTTCCTACTGCACTGGCTTTTCTTCCCAATATATTCTGTTTACTGACTATATAGATCACTGAATCTCTTCTATCAGGCAATACCCAAGTCAGTGTCCCAAAAAGAGTAAAGGAAGATCAGTTCTGCCTGAACTGGATATATATGTACATAAATAAATAATAAAAATAATAGGTTACAGAGAATAAATATGAAAATCCTTTAGTGCAGAGCACTGCAACCAGATATCCAGATTCATTGAAAGGCCACCACATCCATGATGCCCTATAGTTGATAATTCACATTTTAAATCTTCTGAATGATTACATATTAAATAAGAATATTACTCATTTAAAAGAATCTGAGTCTTATTATCTTGTAAGGTGTTCAATATTTCTTATCTTTTCTTTGCACCAATAATAGTAGTCTTCTGAGAGAGAATCCAACTGAGTTCACACATTATGCTGTTAAGTCATAATATAGCTGGGTTGTGTGAACCCAGACAATGAAGTTTGTAAAAGAGAGTGATTTTTCTGTGATGGACTTGTTGTAAGTTAGCACTCACCCCTCCCCCTAGAGAAGTGAAATATTTTGGGACACACTATAAACTCATCCCCACCTTTGTTAAGGGCCATCTACCGCCAGGAAGAGCTATTCAATGAGCCATTAAAGGCCTGAACCAGTCTATTCTGCATAACAAAGATACCTTCCTCAGGACGTAATGGGATTACCACTCAGGACAAAACCATAATGGGAATAGCCCAAAGCCCCTTTCCTTGCATCAGCCAGCAGGACTCAACCAAGCTTTGCACAAACAACCTACATGGCTAGCTATGACTTCTGACAGTAACCAATCAGGATACATTTATTGCCACAGGTACAGGGGGCAGGTTCAAAGCCCAACACAGGGTATAAAACCAAGGAACTCTCAGTGGCCCTTTCCCTTTTTTTCCTTTCATCCTGGAGCTCCAAGGCATATGAACCTATCCATCATTAAACCATCTTTCCAAACAGCCTCCATGTTCCCGGAGTGTTTTTCCCCACTTGGAACTGAACCCAGAAAGATATTTCTTCCATCAGCGGAGAATAACTTGGGTTGGGGACAGGTTGATTTGACATTCATAGCTTCAAAACTGCCTATCGAAGTCATGGTTTGGTGATTAAATCTGTGGCTCCTTTCAGCAAACAATTCTTTCCCACCATCCCACCAATTCTTTGCCATCATTTCAGAGCTCATGGCACTCCCATCACTTGCAAGTGTGTCAGTTCCATATACTGGTAGGATTCACACACTAAAAAAAATGGTTTAAAAGTAAAAAGCACAGTGGCTGGATTTATCCAGCATGCAAAATCAAACAATACATTGTATATTAGCACAATATGAATATATCTGCAGGATATTTTCAACAAGCTTTAGCACTGAACATGAAAAGGTACTTAACACTCGTGGTTGCTAGCAATTACGTACTCGGTTCACTTTTGTTTTGCATTTTTATATGCTTTTTGAAACTATACTGTCATACAATCACTGTTCTGTATAAATACATATATTTGGTTGGTGGTGGTGGTGGAAATGGAAGAACTTTTGTTTTAATTAAGAATCCAAGTGTCTAAGCCAAGGTCACAGCTACTGCAGCCATGAATGTCTAAAATTAAGTCTGTCCCTCACACATTTTGAGTTTCTCTTCCAGCTCTTGCATATATGTGGGGTAGGGAAGTTCATTAGAGTAGCAGCAGAAATGCAACAGCTGGAGTGACTCGGTTTGGCAGTTGTTCCTGCCACCTGTCCTTATATTTGGTGGCCAAAAAGGGTGTTAAAGATTAACCCTATATTTCATGAACGTTTTCATAATTCAGTAAATATACCAAATGAGTATATTATTATGGAGAAGACTTTAATGAGATGTTAAAACTTTAAAAAATCCAACCCTTCAGCAATCAAAATTACAATTCAAGATCTACATGGAGTTAAATTTGATTGTTTTTTTAGATACTGCTATGTCTCAAATAAGAGATCTCAAATAAAAAATCCTACTTTTTATTCAGAAAATTATTTTAGATTCATTCTCCTCAATCAATAGATTAAACTTTGTAGAAGTATTTATGTCAAATACTTATATAGCCACATCTTTTAACCAGCTCTGGTTGGCTCATAACAGAATAGTTCAATTTAAACTAGTTTCAACTAACAATACAGTAAACTGGATCTTTTATTCACTGAAGTTGAATTTATAAAACAGATTAATTCTGAGACATTACAATACTTTACATGAAATGCAAATTCAGCTCATTCCTTGTTTTTTGAATAACAAGCATATATTTGTGGTAGCATTGTTTCATGTATATTATAGAAGAAGAAAATTGATGAGATAACTATGAAAAATATATTAAAAACCCTTTGGGTCTAGATGCCTAGAGCTCTTACCAATAATTTAAATAGAAAAATGCAGCAAATCCATATGTAGGAAACTCAGTTCATCAAGAAACGTCTTTGAGGTATTATTTGGCTCAAATCTAAAGACACTCATGAAAAACTGAGTTTACATATTTGTATCAAATGTCTTGGGAAAATGGTGAAAGAGCTGGTTAGATCTTGGCAAATACTTTGAGGAAGAAGAAAAATGAGCAAATTGTTACAGATATTAAAGATGAGGAAGAGAAACTTCCCATCTGAAGACAACTTTCAACCCTGAGAACAGATATCTTGAAGATACTGTATCTTGGCTTGTTTTCATTCATTCATTTTCCACAATTACAGGTAGATTTTTTACACCAATAAGTGTAGCTACTTTGACTACTTATAAAACTAAAAATATGATTTTACAGCTGAATAATTTTAAAGCAGCACAATTTGACGACTGTCCTGGAAAACACTATAAAACTATTGGTAGGACAAATTTTGGATGATTTTCTTTTACTGGAAATTCTCTATCAAATTAATTATTTTATAAATAGAATAAACAAGTGGATATTTCTATTTGAGCCTAGAAAAGGGATTAACTTAATAGCAAAAATCTTCAGTCAATCTTAAATTATGTAGAAATACTTACAGTGGTATGACCCTGTTCTACAAAGCAGCACCCCAGATACCTACATCAACTTCCACTTCAATATAGATAGTGAGTGCCCATGTGGAAGGCCGAAGCAAAAATGGCAAGACACAACAAATGAGGATATGAAAAATGCCCAGGTGGACAAAGATTTTGTGTTTGAGCTAGTTGACCCAAAAAGCACTTGCAGGAAAAATGTGATGATGATGAATTATGACTTACTCAATAAAATAAAATATTTCAGACTAATCAGACTAGATTCTATTTACATAGAAAGTGCTTAGAATTAATGCTTCATTTAAATGTTTCTATATAGTATTCTGTAATAGCTATATTTGGGGAAAATTATTATATATCAACTCAACTCAACTTTATAAATAACAATTTATAAATGAATCCATATGAACTATGGATGGTTACAAGTAAATCTATATCTATAAAAGAGAGGTATGTGTTCTATACAAACTTTCAGTTCTGCACCAATCTACCTCAAACTTGGCATTTAGGTAGAAAAGCATAGTAAGAAAAGCACTGTCGGGGTCTGCAAAGGGTAGGGGTCCTTTTTGAGCCCTTTTTGTGGGGACAAAGGACACTTCAGTAACAAGCAGCAGCTCTCTACTGAGCACGTGCAGTTTTGCCTCTCTACTGAGCATGTACAGTTTTCAAACTGACTGGGGCACCATATTCAAACCTTTGAGGCGCCATGTTTTTTACATATAACTTCCAGATTTGCCCCAGCAGTGAAAGGCCCAAGACACACAGAGCAGCCCACCCCACTAAGTAAGGTTGTCTACGATGTTGGAGAGGGTGCGGGGGCTTAAGAAGGCCTGCAAATGGCTGCGGTCCAGTGTCCCTGTCACGCCCTGGCTGCCTTTCCTCAGAGCAGTCTTGCCCTTGGCCTAGAGCCCAGCTTGCCCTCGGCCCAGAGATGGCCTTGCTGGAGCAGAGATGTGGGAAGGGGTGCCAGGGGCTTAAGAAGGCCTGCACATGATATGGGAGGGGGCACCGGGAGCTTCAGAAGGCCTGCACATGCTGTGGCACAAATATGCTTCTTTTTTTTTAAAAAAAGAGCAAGGCCAGGTAACCAGCTAGTTCTTAATAAAGGTATTCATTGCCTTCAAAAACAACTTGCTTTCATTTGGTGTCCGAAATCCCACAAACAGGTTAAGAGTGAGAGGTTCCTGCCTATAATATAGAATCAACTCAGGAGAATCTCTCCTCGTCCACATGGCTATTTATATCTTCTCTGGAGAAATGGACGTTTCCAAAAGGGTAGGGATTAGGGAACCAGATGTTTCTCAGCAGAACTGCCAGCACCTGTCTCCATTGCCATTGCACTTGGGTTGCCAATTCACTAACATCTGGAAGGCCATTTGTTGTCAATTCTTGCACACAAGAATGAATCTTTGATGCAGAATGAGTCATTGGGTTCATTCACTTGAAATGGTGTTATTAATGCAAACCTGAGGCAAAGAAATAGGAAATATCCAACTCCTATGAACTGGCTGCAGCATTACACAAATTATATTTTGAACTATTGCAAATACCGTTTGGACTTTGGATCAGGCAGCCAAATATCTTAAACCAACTCAGCCACAGATCAACTTTTTTCCTGCTAGCTGCATCTCCCTTAAATCTCAATGGATTCTACTGACTATCCAGCACCATTCAATGCAGGCTTTTTCAGTCCAATCCAGTTCATTTGTTTCTCACCTCACACACCATAAAATTTTTTAACTGTAATTGCCTGGGTTGAAGCCAATTTTTTATTTCCTAGATCTAGAATCACCTTTTGGGTTAGCAATTTACATTAAAATAATGCAGCGCCATTCTAGATGAAAGTGACGAGAGAGGGAGGATTAACATCAGTTCATACTGTGCAGGTACCCAAATTGTCCCATGATATGTCTCTGACTCTTGCTCCTCAAAACAGATTGTTTTAGGTCATGTAAGAATAAAACATCTCCAGTTAATATAAATATGACAGTTTTGGAATTATACTGAAATCTAGTCACCAGCATAGATTGCAAATTTAAAGTGACACCCTTATTTTGAGTCATACAAATTATTGCTTAGTCATTTTCATTTTAGTATTGAATATTCATACTTTTATTATTCATGAATGATTATGAGAACACAACTCTGCTGTTTGAGCCTAATTAAAGGAAGTCTCCCAGGGTCCAATTCTTAAGGATTTGTCTACGCAGTGGTACAACAGGGTAAATTTAGATGGCCCATATTAAAAAAAAAACTTTTTTCTAGTGACCAAATTATGATTTGCAGACTGTGTGGTTCAATCAAACCAACCATAATTGTCTGGGCTAATAGGAAACTACAGAAGCATAATATAGATTAGCATGAATCCAGCCACTTGCCCGCCCATTGGTCTCCTGATGTTCCAGTCCCTTAACTTCCAGCAACCCATTTTCTTTTCCTTAAAACAACAGTCAGTGTACTTAAGTGGGTGTGCCACTTAGGTGTCGTTTGAGGATGGCATGGTTGACGTGGAGCTAATTCCTTCGTCTCACTTTAATGGCATTTAATTAAGAACCTTCTCTGTCTCAGTGCTCTTTTAGGCTAGGAGTGGAACAGACATTTCCAGTAGCTTTCTTTGCTTATTAACAATATGGCAGGTGGCCAAGGGAGTGGGCAGGGCAGGGCAGTAGATTTAGTAAAGGACAGTAAAACAAGGAATATTGCATTGATTGCCAAGTACTTAGTAGAGAAATGCCACTCAGCTCAAGATCTGCCTTAGGTAAAAAAAGAATCTTAGGCCCTCTTCTTCCCTAAGGCAATCTGTGAACTTTAATTGGCAAAAGTTGCTGTCCAGATGAATCACCAATCCAAACCCTGATTTGCAAAACATTCTGTCCAGAGAGAGCTTTGAAAGCAAGTTAAGGTCCTCTTTTCTTTGAAAGAAATGTCAAAGGGCTTTTATCTCAAGAACTTATCCTACATAGAAAGAAACATAAAAACTGATGGGAAAAGACCTAGTGGTCCATCAGCCCTTTGAGTTTTTTTTTAAATTTTGTCAGATGATGAGCATATGTTTATCCCAAGCATGTTTAAACTTGTTTAATGATGACTGACCCACTACCTCCACTGGACCTCGCTTCTTATTTATCAAACTTCTTCGCTGCCCATCCAACGGTTCAAGGTGACTCTGAACAGCTTACAGCAAGATAAAGCACACAGACATTTGACCCTTAGAAATATAAAAGCAGATTAAATTAAGCAAATTAAAACAAGTTTAAAAAACCCCAAGGGTTTGCAGGGGAATGGTGTGTGTATGTGGGGGTGCCTTCTCTGTTAGTACCCAGCCACTTCCTTCTGGTGTCTACATGATTTATTGGACAGAGGGACAAATCCCACTATTGTGTATAAACAGTTTGCCCACAATCCAGCTGTAGAGTTCCAGAAGAAACAGTCCGGTTTGTGAAAGGGCAGCTTTGGAGAACCAAAAGCTTGGGCAGGCAGCCAAATACAAAGGGAGAGAGTTTTAGGAGGAAATGATTGGTTGATGCAAGAATTTTGTTTCATTTACTAGCATTGCCTTTACTCACCCCTGGAACTGCAGAAATAATGAATCCGTGGAGGAAAAGCAACTAATTATGAACAGCCTAGCAAAAGGAAATTTAGATTATACAGGAGTCAGCAGAGAAAAAGGAGTTCATTTGCTTTGGCTGCTCAGAATGAGAAATAGAAAAGTGTTTTTTTAAATGGAGTTCATTCAATACCGTAGTCGCACCAAGTGCAGAGGAATGCCAAACAGTCACCATTCCAGAAAAGTCCATACCAGATTTTGCATTAGATCAAGTAATAGGTGGGAGGAAAAAATAGCTGGAAATTGGTTGGTCTGTGTTGTTCTGTAAACTGCAGGATTAAATTGTCTCAGTTTGTAAAAGCCACTCATTTTCAAAATTTCTAGGACAGATAAAGCATATGTGCAAACAACCAATTCTAGTTTGTTCAATAAGGTGCAATTAAGCAAGCCATGGTTTAGCTCAACGTGCAAGCTGAATTTTGTTTGTGTTTGGAAGTGGTAAAGTTTTTTGGGACTGGTCAGAATCTCCTCGAAATGTATACATTTTAGTAGATCACAATCTAACTTTTGCTCATTATTGGAATAACATCATTAAATCACCACACTATTCTACATAACCCTACAGTTACTAATTTAGGCTACTACCTCAAAATATGTTGGGAAGAAAAAAAAATCCAACCTGTGGTTTGTTAAACTTAGCCTATCTCCCATGGCTGTGTCATGAGACTAAAATATGTAATTCTTGACTTTCTGCTAAACCATGGTTTCCCTGCCTCCCTAGTACAGTTCCTGTGCCTTTAAAAACACCAGTGTACAGGAATTTATCCAAAACATTTTTATTCTGGCTGTCCATAGCCAATTGTAGTTGCTGAACTAAACTCACTGTATCCTTCTCCACTGGCCACGCTGGTTGGAGCTGCCTGGGTCCTGTTTGGCAACCTGTCAAGCGCAACTTTCAGCTAATGAGGTGAAGATGGAATGCATTTTACCTGCATTTCAGGCTTTTGCAATTAAAGACGTAGCAACAAGCAAATAAAAGAAGGCAGGGACGGAGCCTGATCCAAAGAAACACAAAAAAGAAATAATAGCAACAAGGTGGGGGGGGGGCGCATTGATATAATTCTGGAAGAATACAGATGTTCAGGTATTCCTTGATTTAATGACCACAGTTAAGCCCTGAATTTCTGTTGTCAAGAAAGACAGTTGTTAAGTGAATCTTGCCCCATTTTGCGACCTTTCTTGTCACAGTTGATAAATGAATCAGTGCAGTTGGTAAGTTGGTAACATGGTTTCTGGCTTCCCCAGTGACTTTGCTTCTCAGAAGGTTCACAAAAGTTGATTCCATGACCCCAGGAATAAAACCATCATAAACACGAGTCGGTTGCCAAGCGCCTGAATTTTAATCGTGTGACCATGGGGGATGAGGCCATGGTCATAAGTGTGAAAAATGGTCATAAGTCGCTTTTTTCATTGCTGTTGTAACTTTGGATGGTCACTAAATGAACTGTCGTAATTTGAGGAGTACCTATATCAGAGAAGGATATGTAATGCAGCTTCTTCCAGCTTTCTTCCTAACTAACCAGTGGAGAATATAAATATAATTCAGGGTAGAATTCTGTAGCTTGGAGATTCTGAAACCTCAGAGTTTTGTGTCCCCTAAAACCATGTACAACCTGTCCATAAATCAGACAAATAATTGGGGACAGAGGGAAAGAACCAGGTAAGATATAAAGATGATCCTTGTTTTTAATAATTAAAGCTTAATCTATATATCCCAGGAGATCTCAGACTTTGTAGTACTCCAGTTACCTGTTGTGTGCACAGACAAAATTGGGAGCAAAGCTGGTGCCTGTTTTGACAGTCTTTCTGGTTTTTTTTACAAGCGGTGAAAAGTAAAATAAAGAGGGATTTCTTCAAAGTCAGCATTTTTCAGTCTCAGCAATTCAGCATGCTGGCTGGAGAATTCTGGGAGTTGAAGTCCACACATCTTAAAGTTACCGGGATTGAGAAAGACTGCTGCTTTTCCCACCCTCTACTTCACAATTAATTATTTAATTAGTTATTTATATTCAAAAATCAAACTTATTTTCCTATCTTTTAAACAGTCTTTTGATTTTAGTCTGTACTCTTCAATAATTATACCTATAGATAATTAATTAATTGACACTAACCTTACTAATTACTTATATACTTAACAATATATTTTACTAGATACTAAAATTCAAAATTCAAAATTAATATCATTAATCATTAATATCATTAAATAGGTAAAGTATCTTAATAAATTCAATATATGACATATAAATGTGGGTAATATACAATCTAGCACTCAGATATAAAGTCAGGAATTCTATTCAAACAGAGGAAAATATAGGTTCTCAAGCTTTCAGACCTTTTCAATTTAGCTTTAAGAACTGTTGGATTGCATCAGCCAAAAAAGGAGAGAAGAAAGAAAATAAAAATAAAAATCCGCCACTAGATGTCAGTATGTCCACACGTCTTCTTACTACCTTCAAGTTCTGACAGCTATTGTCTAAGAGAAAATGTCTGCCATCTCGTCATTTTGACTTGTTTTTTTCCCACTCAGATCCAAATCACCCTTCTTCACTGTCACTCTATATTAGTTCCAATCAAATGCTTATATTTATAGTCCCCAAAGCAAAAATCACTGTCTCTAGCAGATCAAGAAGAGATTTCAGAAGGCTTTCTTTTCCCTTTTGCTGGGTCCACGTTACGCTTCTCCCCACTCTTCTTCCGGATCCCTTTCTCTCTCCCTTATCTCTTGCTGCTTATCCATGGAGGTAACCCCCACCCTCCGTGAGACTTTTTTTTCCCCCACTTTGGGGATCACAAACAAACAAAAGAAGCAAACCGAAGGATTCTTTCTTCCACACTGCTAATCTTTGCTTCCGCTCTCTCTCTGTTGTGTTCTGCCATGACTCTGGGATGCTCCAAAGACTGTCTTCTTCCCCTGCAGGCGCCGGTGGAGTTGTCTCTCCTCTGGGGCGGATCGCACAGCCACCCCGGTCTCCGAGACCTCCCGTTTAATTTCAGGTCTCTCCAAGCCCGAAACGCCAAAAATAGCCGCTCTGGTACAGGAAAAAAGTCGCCCTGTCAAGGAGAGCTCTCCTTGCTGGGTTCCATTCGCCGTGACGTCACAACCGGAAGTCCGACATCAATAAGAGAATGTTATGCAAAATATAAAAGTATTTTTCATACAGTTTATGGGATATAACCCAACCATAATTAAATGCTGTGAAGTTCCAATCATTTCAGCACTTCTATAATTACTTGTTAATTAAAGCACTCAAAAAGTCTTACATTTTGACTGACTTCCCACCATTTTTTCCTGTTAGTCAAAACAAAACAATAAATGATTGCAAGGGCAGGAGGTCTTCTTTGGAAATTCTTGAGATTTAAGAATAGGAGGTGATGCATTTCATGAAATATGTGCTTACTGGAACATTTTTAAAAATCTTTAAAATATCCCAGCAGTTGGTGAGGGGATTGTTTCAGGTTGGTAGTGATTTTAATTTTTGTTATGCTTTGTATCCATTAGGATAGAGAGAATGGGGAGAAAGGATGGAAATACTTTTATTTATTTATTAGATTTATACCCCGCCTCATAACCCCAATCAGGAAATCAGGCTTGTTGGATCAGCCCCCTTCTATGCTCTGACTGCTTTGCTTTCAGGAAACTTAAATTATAAGAGAATTACAATTCTCTCTGTGGAATTCGTAACTTAGATGTAAGTTAAAACAGCACTGGAAAAAGTGATATTTTTCACACTTATAACTGTTGCAGCATTGCTAAGGTTATGTGATCAAAATTCAGATGCATGGCAACTGCCTCATATTTATGATAGATGCAGTGTCCTGGGGTTGTGTAATCACCTTTAATGACCTTCTGACAAGCAAAGTCAATGGAGAAGCCTGATTCACTTAACAACAGTGTTACTAACTCAATAACTGCAGTGATTCACTAAACAACTGTAGGGAGAAAAGTCATAAAATGGGGCAAATTAATTTAACAAATGTTTCACTTGGCAATATAATCTTTGGGCTCAGTTGTGGTTATAGATCAAGGACTACCTGTAATTACTATTTGTAATTGTTTGACTTGCCTTCCCATAAACTTTAAATAATATTTTAATTTCAAGGCTGCCCAACTCTATAGCAACTCTGGATAATAATAAATAAAGATGGTCATTTTTTTTGATAAGAATTTATTCCGCTTCATCCAGGAGATTTTCTTCATCTTGGAAAGAGCTATAATACATGCTCAAAACAATGAATAGAATTTGGTGAAAATTTGATCATTGTGTTTTATTTATTTATTTATTTTAATAATGCTTTATCAACAACATGCAATCATGCAATATCAAATGTATGAAAACTGCTAAAACATTGTATTTTGAAAAGGCAGTATAAATTCTGCCAGATGATTGGCTGTAGAAACAAAATTACTGTGGTTCAAATGTTCTTTAGTAGGCACCCCTACAAACCTAGAAACCAGGATTTTACCTAAGAAGATCCCTTGAAGAAAGAAACAGGAGATGTTACTAGAAAGGCTATAATTAGTCCATATAGTTCAAGACTGCATGCATTTTTTCTTTAATCAGCATGTACAAAATATGAGGATACACAGTAAAAGCATCCACACAGCAATTTGCATACCAAATTGTATGAGCTAGGAGATATTGTGTACAGATTTCATGTCTAACCTCTACTTTACAGAAATAGTAAGTTTAGTTTCATGTATCAAAGACTTGAGCAAGATAACCCTGCTATTTCTAAAAAAAGGAATATTATTATTATTATTTATTTGATTTATATCCCGCCTCTCTTCCCCCAATGGGGAACTCGAGGTGGCGTACAACATA
>JANHGC010000001.1:557303-569526 GCA_027560395.1 Boaedon fuliginosus | reverse complement strand
GTAGACCAATTAGATTGAAACTGTTCATTCCGGTTTAAGTTAGTTCCCAAAATTGAGATTAAAAGATTATTTTCACAATTATCTAAGAATTTCATAATGGAAGATTATAAGTGAGAATTTATGTTACTAAAGACTAAACACCCCAATTATTAATCAAAACTCACATAAACACAAAAATGAAAAAAAAAAATGGTTACCAAATTTCTGAAACATTAATTGGATACAAAACCCTGAACAATAGCAACAAGTAGCGGCATTTATCCTGGCAGTCTTCAAAGGCTAAATCAGTCAGTCCTCATAAATCTTTGTATGGAATATTGCCAGGAAGTCCCAAAGATGGAGACTGTAGATTGAACAACCTTAGAAAATAGAACATAAATGTCCTGGACCACAGAAACAAAACAAAAGCAACCCACTACTGCACTGATAACAACAAACCTCATAGAGATGTTCATGAAGATATCAGGAGTTAAACCAGACACCAAAATTGCTTAACTAGCAAGTTAAGGTTGCTAAGGTTGAGAAACACTGATCCAATGAGTTATATAACTTAAAGACCTCTAGTGTACTGTGGAATGTGAATTAATCCCTTTTCCTGCTATTGCAATAATCTATGAGGTTCTGGTCACAGTGATATAAAAAAGATGTTAAGATTCTAAAAAGAGCACAAAGAACAACAAAAATGATAAGATGCCTAGGCTTTGCATCTGATACAGATGGATGATGGAAAAAGTAGATAAGAATGGGGTGAAAGCTACTTTCCCCTCATATTTGATCATTACTGCAACTGCTCCTCTGATATAGCAAGTTTTGGAGCTCATGGTTCTAGTTGGAATACCTTTAGGATGGAAAAGAGATTTTGATCTGGAATTTTGAAGCTGGCCCCATCAGACAAAATGCAGTTCAGTCGTGAGAAAAATAAGACCTTACACTTAGGCAAGAAAAGTAAAATGCACATATATAGAAAAACCAAATGGACCAAAGTAGAATTAGAGATGTATAGATGTATAGACAAGATAGCGAGTAGAGATACTGCTAGGTGCAGATGAGGGAAATATGAATAAAATGTAAAATGTAAACAATGGAATTGAAATATAACCACAATATCCGCAGTTAGTTAGAAATATCTATTATTAATTACTATTGCTAATCGAGTTATGTTAATAACTCTAAATTGCTGTATATTACTGATTTTTGTATTGTTTTTATCAGTTGTATTGTTTTTAATCTAATAAACTTTTGTAAAAAAAAAAAAGAGAGAGAAAGACTGCTGCTAGTTGTTTGCAATTCTCTGTGGGCTCACTACAAAGTTTGACAATCCCAGCTACAAATAGTGGTAATCTCAATTCTCCAAATACATAGCCTTATGTTGCCAAGACAGCATCTATCCATAAGGGTAAAATAGATTTGGAGAATACCCAAAGTTGCAGAAAGATTGCATATCTAATTGGGAGGGGAACGTCTTTGAATCAGTGTCTGGACTGCTGGTGTCTGCCTAGACTAGTCCCTGCAATGTTCTTGATATTTTTGGAAATGGTTTACCACTGCCTACTTTCCAGGGCTGAGCAAAAGTGACTGGCCCTAGGTCACCTAACTGGCTTCATGGCTAAGACAGGACTACAACTCATGATTTTCAGTTTTTAGTCTGTCACCTTTAATTAATTTTTATATATAAAATCGTGTGTGTGTGTGTGTGTGTACCAGCATAGCTCTGGAACGGCTCGAGCAATTTCAACTAAACTTGGTACACAGATGGCTTACTCTCTGGAAACAAATAATGTCGGGGTAAGAGACCCCTAACACCCATCGGGGGGGGGGAGTCCTCTGTGCCTTAAAAATAGTGGAGATGCCATGGTGACAGCTTCACAGTACTCCACAAAGAGGCTCCCTCTGACTGGCGACGCTGTGTGAGCCCTGACTAAACAATAGGAGACATAGAGCTACTAATAAGAGACATAGAGCTACTACATCTAGGGCTTCACACACAGTACAACAGAGTGAGTCCCGACTACAGGATTTTCCTCTCTAATACAGCATTGCGATAAATAAATACCTGGGCGAAGCTGGGTTATTTGCTATTTACCAATAATTGAAACTTGTTTTCAATTGGGCGGGAAGAGTTTTCAGAGTACTCAATTAAGGACCAAGCATAACTAGTACATATGAATTTCTGAATGATGTTATTGGTGGGGGACAAAGTGGGGAATGGATTGGAATGGCATAGAATGAACATTGGAGAAAAGAGCTCGGCTGGTGAGAATCCTGGTCAGGAAGATTCCAAACTGTACTGTTTTGCAAAGGTTATATCTTACATTATGCAGAATCTTAATAGCTTATGTAAGGCATATAAGGCTCGTGCCATAGAAATACAGGTAGTTCTCCACATACGACCATAGGTGAGCCCAAAATTTTGTTTTTAAGTGAGAAATTTGTTAAGGGAGTCTTGCCCTATTTTAAGATTTTTCTTGCCACATTTGTTAAGTGAATGCTGAACTTTGTTAAATTACTAACAGAGATGTTAAGTGGATCTGGTTCCCCACTGACTTTGCTTGTCAGAGGGTTGCAGAAGGTGATCACTTGACCCCAGGACATTGCAACAGTCATAAATGTGAATCAGTTGTCAAGCATCCAAATCATGTGAACATGGGGATGCTCCAACGGTCATAAGTGTGAAAAATGGTCATAAGTATAACTTTTTTCAGTGTCATTGTAACTTCAAACGGTCACTAAGTGAACTGTTGTAAGTCAAGGATTACCTATATAGCACAGATGCCAAACCCGATCATGTTACATGATGTATCATGACGTATCGTGACCTTCTTTGCCTTTGCGAAGCAGGGGTGGGCGTGGCCTGCATGCGACGCATCTGGCCCGCAGGCCACCAGCTTGACAGGCCTGCTATATAGGATAGGGCCATGATGGCGAACTTATGGCATGCGTGCCAGAGGTGGCACACAAAACCCTTTTTATGGGCACATGAGCTGTTGTCCCACCTGAGGTCCGCCGCGTATGTGCATGCACCCCCCCCTGGCCAGCTGGTCTTCAGGTCTCTGCCATGCATGTATGGGAGGAGGGGCATATGCAGAGGGTGGGGTGCATGCACGGGGTGGGGCACATGCACAGCGATGTGTGCACATGGAGGGCAGGACACATGTGTGGGGGACGTGCACGCATTGCATTTTGGGTATGCGTGCGTGTGCTTTGAGCACTCAGTGCCGAAAAGGTTAGCCATCACTGGGAGAGGGCAATGCTCTCCTTTCATGATGTTCAAACATGGGCAGGTTCTGCTTCTGAAGGCTTAACCTTTTCCTTAAACCTAGTCCTTTCCCAACATAGTTTAAAGACAGAAGTAATAAGCATAACTGCCGGTCTCTTTTAGTATTTTGGAGCTGTCAAGATTATAGTTTGAGAAGTGCAGACAACAACTACAAAAACCAGAGTCTCATAAGAGAATCACACTGGACCAGACATACTCTTGTTTCAGGTGAATGGTGGATGTTCACCCTTGTCCAAAGGGTGTGTGACAATGCCAGCCCTCTAGTCCAGAGTTTCTCAATTTTGGCAACTTTAAGATGTGTAAACTTGAAATCTGGGGACAATTCCTAATACATGCAGTAATATAAATTAACACCAGAGGGCACTGCTAAATTAAAATTCCTCAGCTTAACAATGGAGCATTGAATTGCAAGCTACCAGTATGGAACTGCAGTCTGCCAGGTAATTTAAAGTGGGTGCCGTGCGCACACGCACACACACACATTTCAGCAAAAAGTTGTGAAAATATAGAAAGGCTGATCACTATAGCTGTTATTTATTTTTTTATATTTATTTATTTATTTTATTACATTTGTACCCCACCTTTTTCCCCCCGCCAGGGGGAACACAAGGCGGCTGACAACAACAACTAAAATGTACAGTTCAGTAAAAATTCAAGACCAGTTAAAAATTACAGCAATATAGAAGTTAAAACAACATAACACAAACAACAATACATACACACTGCTTTCATATGGGGGCAAAAACAATTAGCCCGAAGCCTGCTGGCAGACCAAGGTCTTGACGGCTCAACGGAAGGCTAACAAATTAGGGATGGTCCAGACCCCCATGGTGAACTCATTCCAGAGGGCCGGTGCCGCAACAGAGAAGGCTTTTGACCCCCGGGCCCGCCAGCTGGCACTGCTTAGCTTATGGGACCCGGAGGAGGCCAACCCTATGCGATCTCATGGGATGCTGGGAGGCATAAGGTAGGAAAAGGTGGTCTCGGAGATATCCCAGTCCTAAGCCATGGATCCTCCTCAATCTTAGTAAAAATAATAAATGGCAACAGAAGCAGATAATGAGCTAGCTGCTAGCAAATTCCTATCACACAACACAGCCTGACACATTTTACTGTTATCAAGATCAAACAGTCACTTACTCACAAGTTCTGCAAGGGTAACAGTAAGCAGAGGATCCTTGATCTTGCCATTCAATTCCTCCTGCTCTCGTGTTGCACAATATAAAGTGTTCTTGCAAACGGAGCTAGGATTATAAGGTAGAAAACTCAACTTTCCCTGACCACGTCTCAAGAACAGGGTATATACTTGCTTTGATGAAGGCTCTAGGGTTGGGGCTTCTGAAGCTTGGCTTGACAGACAACTTCAGCTGGAATCCATCACAATCCATGAATGAAAGGTGCTGGATGGAAGCTATAGCTAAGCCCATTAGGTTCTGTTGATGGGAATCAATCACCGGCTTCTCCAAATTCAAATTTGCTGGAATTATTAAGTTAAAAGAAGAAAGAAGCACTTACCCCTTTTGAACAGCTCCTGTTTGTCCTGCAAACAGGCCTCTGTGGTTCTTCTGAGGCAGCTCTGTGTTCAGACTTGTCTGTTGTCTTGGAAACGATGCCAGACTTTGCCTCCTTGGCTTCATACCATTGGCGGGCAATGTTGCCGCTTGCTCCCGAGTCCAGGAGACAAAACTCTTTAACAAGTCTAGACAAGTCCTATCAATATGGACTCTGTTGTGTAGTTGACGCACCCAGCAGGCAGCAGATGAAACGTAAATGGCTTGTGTGCATGTGCCAGTATGATCTGGGGGCAAGCCAGGGAGAAAATAGGATGCAGGACCAGTTCCTGGCTTAACCCATTCCTCTCATCAATGGGATGCTTGATGACATGGGGAAAACCAGCAAGAGGATAAAGGACAGAGCGGTGTTGGTTTTAAATACTCCTGATCAATACGTACACATTCATGATATTTATAGCTTGCTTTTTAATTTTAACTAGACAACACAGGACACATTGTTCCAGAAATATTTCCTTACCAAATAATTCCTCATTTTGTTCTTCAACAATCTACTTAAAAGTTCTTAGAAGGTCAGGAAGTTATTCAGAGATATACTGAAGCTTTCTTGAAAGTAGCCAATTTTGACTGGTATAGCACATGCAAACATCAGTAGTTGATCACAAAAAATGTTTTATGGCATTTTGTATTATATCAAAATACTTTATGATCATTTTTATGCCTTAAAATTTGCCAAATTTTAATTCTGCGGGAGTCACAGTCCCAGATTTTAGATACATTTTGTAAACTGGGTCATTTTGAGATGCCTTGGTTGAAAATTTTTTCCCTAATGATACCCTCTTTCACCCAGATAAAGATTGCAGACACATGAGTTTTAGTACTGTATAGATATTTTTTTAGTGTATGGTTAAACATTAGACAGTATAAATAATGCATAGTGGGATTCATTGGAATGCAGTGGCAATAAGCTGTTTTTAAAATTACTGCTCCTATAACAGAATAACACATTGGAAGGGGCCTTGGAGATCTTCTGTTCAAACAGGTGTAGAAGCCCTCCCCTCTCTTAGAGAATGAAATTTTGGGGGGAATATTAAAAGAGGCAGAGAACTATATTTCCCCAAAGGAGAAATGGAGAAACGTGCTCGTAAAGGCAGAAAGTAGTCCCAGTCTTCCTGCCTTAGGAAAACTCAAGCTGCCTCAAGCAGAACCCTGAAGTCTTTAGAGACAGACATTTTGTACTCATTAAGAAATCCAGGCCAGCCTATTCTTAAAAAATAAAAAACCCATTCAGCCCATTAAGAATTGCATGCACATACCCCAAATTCTAAGGACAGGACATAACCTTTAGGACATAATAAGATTAAACCACCACCACTGAAATAGTAAAAGACACAAGGCTCATGACATTTCACAACCCCTTGGAGCATCTCAATCACCAAATCCCATAACTCTATAAAAATCCATCCACTCACTCACCCTAGAAACATTCTGCTGTCACTGAAGTTTCTGGAAACCAAATAAACAGAGACCTTATTTCCAACCACCCAGTCTCCATTGTATTTCCAGTGTCTTTCTCCCAGCTTGGAATCAGACTGGATTGTTATTCCTACACAGGAAACCCTATACCATTTCAGACAAATTGTTATCCAGTCTCTTCTCAAAAACCTCCAGTGGTGGGCCTGCAACTTCTGGAGGCAAGTTGTTTCACTAATTAATTGTTCTAAGTGTAAAAAAATTCTCCTTAGTTCTAGGTTGCTTTTCTCCCTCTTCCTTGTGACAGCCCCTGAGATATTTTTTCATGATGTATAACAGTGTAAAGAGGGAATGTTTTCAACTTATTACTATAGGTTCACTAAACTCACCCAAGTCTTCTGTCCACCCAGAATTACACTATCACTATCTCTTGTTTTCCTTGTATCCCAAATAACAGGTTGCCCACATCACAATTACTAACATTACCAGAACAAATTTATAAAGTGGAAAGAATTAGAAACAAATTTTCTATCTGTTATTCCAGATGAGTAGGAGTTTCATATGCCACCATAGTCTACAAAGAGTTTCACCATCATCTTCTGACTCATTTGGTTCTTGCTCTTGTTGGCTGGGTCCATACGAACATTAAACCATAACAGAGCTCGTTTGGTTTGAGCTTGATGAGTTGTGTGAAAAAATCGTGGTAGTTTGTAAATCATTGGCTTAGCATACTGTGGAAACATAACCTGTGCTTCTGAATATAAGTGTATAAAGGTGTTATAAATCAAGCCACAGTAGACCTCATTTAGTTAAACAACATAAGGCTATGAAGATGTTCATCAAAGTGAGGATCCTCCCTCCTCTCCCTTATGTGTATTTGAATTGATAAGTTGAAACGAACCATTATTCTCTTTTTAAACAAGACTTATGGGACTCTGCATTTCATAGACATCATTTAGACAGGACGGAAAGGTTATTGCAGAGCAGTAGGCTGAAACGTATCTTGTCTCTTCTGTAAGCCTCACAGGACTGAAGAGGCCAATGCTATATTTCCAGAAAAATAGATACTACTGTGTTATCTCTTTTAGCTGCAACCAAGAAATTGAAACGGTGTGTTACTATTCCATATCTTCTGCTCAGGCAGATTTGCTTTCCTTGTGGCACAATTTCCATGCTCTGATCCACATACACTACCCCAGGGGTTTCAGACTGAGGAAAGTGTTCGTTAAAAAAAATATCTCAGAATCTTGGGCCAAGGGGCAAAGCTCTAGTGGCAGCAATTTGATCTTTTGAAATGAACTTTTTTTTTTGCATTCTTAATGTCGTTAGTGTCTTGCAGTACCTCATCACATTCTCATGGCACCCTGGGCTCTGTTGCATACTTTTGAAAAACTGGCAGCCTATTTTATTTATTTTGTCACGCAAAATTGTGTGCCTGGTACTGCCCCTCAATATGCCTCTGGGTGGCAGCAGCTGGTAGGGCTGCACCTGGGGCACCTGTAGGGGGAGATGTGGTCTCCTACCTATAAAAGGAGCTTGCACACTCCTCCACATGTTCTTTGCTGTTTGTTGTCTCACCAGAGACATCTCTATTTCTACTACCTATTGTCGCGCCCTCCCGGCACGACACACGACGCAGGCGGCAGATGGGTGGATCGACGCACCTGGGTGTTTCCGGATGCTGGCTTTGTTGCCGGATGGTGGTGGGGATAACGTCATACCGGATCACTGTATATATTGCGCAAGCGCACTGGTGGCGGTAGCGCCAATTTTGAATCTTCTAATTTTCGGTTGACTTCTGTTCGTTGATTAAAAGCACTTTTTGGACCAGCATATGTCTGTGCTTCTTTCGGCGGGCAACGAGTAAAGCCGACACCTATAATAAACCTGTTTTTACCATTACATCTGTGTGGTATGTAGCGATCCTAAAATCTCAGCCTCATCACCCCATGACATATTTATATCCTGCCTTTATGATCTTTACAAATAATTCAAGGTGGCAAACATAACCAACACACTTTCCTCCTATTTTCCCCACAGCAACAGCCTTGTGAGGCGAGTTTGGAATGACTGGCCCAAGGTCACCCAGCCAGCTTTCCTGCTAAGGCAGGACTTGAACTCATGACCTCCTGCTTTCTAGCAGAGTGCCTTAATCTCTAGATCAAACTCTCTCTCTAGCTTCCTCGAGCTAGTATAAGAGATAGTTATTTACTTTTGCTTATTTAATTTAGTAGGCTTATATGCTGCTCGAAATGCCCTCCAGACTAAAATGCAACAGTACAAATATAATGTTACAATAAAATGACAATATAGTCATTAACACCCCACATTCTGAAGAACAACCAGGGAAATTAAGCAAACAGGAGAATTAAACCAAAATACAATGCTCAATATCATGCTTAAAATCCACTAAGTTCAGCCTTGCTTTGGCCATGCATCTTAACTGAACAACATAATGAGAATTTTCTGTGGCTGGAATATTGTTTGTGCTTCCTCTCCAACACATGTACACACTCTGGGTTAGTTACAATAGAATTGTTAGTTGTAACCAAGGCCTAGCTTTGCTTTCATTACTGATTACTTGTTGAGCTGGGCTGTAACTCAGAAACCATTCTGACAAAAGCTAACCTCAATCCGTTTCTAACAACAAAGCATTTCTTTTTGCTGGCAATGCTATAAAAGCCAGCCTTGCAAAGGACAGCTTAATTCCCATCCTTCGTCCTCTGGGCTCTTTGCTTGCCAGGTCAAAGAAGTTTTGCAAGATGGTGAGTCTTGCTTGGACTACTTAGCTTCCCTGGAGGTGGAAGGGAACTTTAATTTTAATTTTTGTTTTCTGGGTTGTGATCTCTCTCTCTCTCTCTCTCTCTCTCTCTCACTCTCTCTCTCTCTCTCTCTCTCTCTCTCTCTCTCTCTCTCTCTCTCTCTAATATGTAATATGTAATGCAATCCCAGTGCTTTGTCTGTGAAAGCCCAGGAATGCTTAGGTCTGTGCTGAAATATATCTTAAAAGGTACATTGCATAAAAAAGAGAGAGGAAGCAAACATTCCATAACATTGGAGGGGAATAGCTTTCACTAACTTGAGCAGCTCTGGATCTAAGGGGGTCTAGTCCCAGAATTCCCAGGAGGTTGCTAAAAATTTTGGGAATTGCACATATTTGAAAGGTGTTCAGGATGGAGAAGTTGAATTTGCTAAGGGATATTTTTCTTTTCCAGCTTATTCTATCTCTCCTTTTAAATATTTTTTGGCTTAGTTTTAGTTTCAGTACAGGTTATATCAACAATGTTTTTGAAAACACTGGGTGAGCTGTGGATGCTTAATCACAATGCCAAAAAACCAAATTTTAGTAACTTGTAACCCACCAGGTATGTCCTCGATTCAAAGAAGAGCATCTTCGTGGGGAAACAGAGTGCTAGACTAGCAGGTGTGAACTCAAACCACCACCAGCCTTCAAATTCACTCATGACCTGAAACTGAATCATCATTTCAACAAGTGTTTTCTAAATACAGGGATCTTATTTCCAGTTTAAGAAATATGGAATAAAACTGCCAGCTGTAACGCTCCTATGTGCTAGGATTTCATCAGCTTTACTAGTAGCTTAAGTTTATACCTCTTTATATACAACTGAGGAAGAAAATGTGTTTTCAAGTTTGGTAAGGACAGATGTAAACCGAAAGGCAAGGTGTAAATCTAATGTAAATAAATTTATAAGAAAAAGAGGACATCAGTGCAACATTTTAAAATATAAAGTAACATGTTATCTAAAAGCAGCCCTTTGGCTTCCTTCCCATAATATGTTATTTGATGCATGGTACTGACCTACAGATGTCTACCTGCAGCTGTCTTTCCCTCCCCCTTACTTATGGGCAAAAATACTCTTTCAACTTTTCAAGATAAAGAAAAATTGGTCTAATTAATATATTTAGATGAATGCATCGTGTGTTAGGCTATTGTATGTTCTGCTGTTTTTTTAATATGTTTATACTGATTGATATTTTATTGTTCTTTTAATTGTTGCTAGCCGCCTTGTGTTCCCCTTTTTTGGGGAAGAAAGGTGGGGTATCAATTGAATTAAATAACTAAATAAATAGTTATAGCAGAGGATAAATTAAAGGAAGGAAGATACATTTTGACCAGCTCTAGGAGGTTTAGCAAAAGGATTTTTGTTATCCCAGGTGATTTTCTACCACTCAGTTGTCTGGATCTCTTGGAAACTTGAGAGAGGAGACTATTCTGGCCTTATAGCCCAGATTCTAAACTTTGCACCTGACTGAAGACAGAATATTTCCCAGATACCTGCTGGGATAGTGCCAGGGCTGAACTATTGGAAGGGAACCAGGATGTGTGCCAGAAAACCTGAGCCAAGTAGGCAGAGCCAGGCAGACCTCAGGAAATGTGTAATAACCTTCCTTGACTTGGAGGTTATAATAACCAGTATGGTCGGCATGCAGACTCTGGGAATGCCTCACTGTTTAGAAGATTAATCATCCATCACTTTGGGGTAGCTCATCACATTCATCAGTTGCACACCATATTCTGTACTCTTATTTCTGATCACAGGTAGCTTCTACACAGATAAAGGATTTTGTTTGTTTTTGTTTTTCTCAGCGTGAATGCATTTCTATCCACGTCGGCCAGGCGGGTGTGCAGATTGGCAATGCTTGTTGGGAACTGTACTGTCTGGAGCATGGAATTCAGCCAGATGGGCAGATGCCCAGTGACAAAACTATCGGAGGTGGAGACGACTCTTTTAATACCTTCTTTAGTGAAACTGGGGCTGGGAAACATGTGCCTCGGGCTGTTTTTGTGGATCTAGAACCTACTGTGATTGGTGAGTGGTGCCTATTAGGAGGGGAACCTGATTCAGTCATTCTGAGATAAATCTGTGTAATTTTATCTGGGTACTTTTCAGAATCCAAAGATGGCCTACAGCATTGGATTTTGTGGTATAGTTATAATAAATTAAAATTAACTATTGTGTGTCCCCAAATCTCTGCCGTTTATTGAATAGTTAAGAACTCTGTGTCTTCTAAAAAGTTTCTCAAAGTTGCACCAGTTCCATACCTCTAGCAACCGTAATACCCTGATCTCTCAAGCTTTGAACATTCAAGGAAAGCAGCTAAAGAGATTACAAATAAACAAACAGAAGTGTACAAATTTCAGAATGCAAGAAGAGTGACAGAAAGTGAATTAAAATGGGAATGGTCTGACCTATTCTGTACCTTGAATTCTAGATGAGGTTCGGACGGGCACCTACCGTCAACTCTTCCACCCAGAACAGCTGATCACCGGAAAGGAAGATGCTGCCAATAACTATGCTCGTGGTCACTACACTATCGGCAAAGAAATAATAGATTTGGTGTTGGACAGGATCCGAAAGCTGGTAATTGAAGCTGATGATAAGGAAAGCTGTTGGTAGGATTGGGTTGGATTTGTCCTTAAGAATATAGGAGTCCTAGTTAATTTACAGGAGTAGAGATTATGCATGGCTATGTTTCAGGCCACTCCACCTAATTTCCTAAACTCAACTTATTGTTCTGATTTGGTTTTTTTCCATTTCTCCAGGCAGACCAATGCACAGGATTGCAGGGATTTCTCATCTTCCACAGCTTTGGAGGAGGCACTGGATCAGGTTTTACTTCTTTGTTGATGGAAAGGCTCTCTGTGGATTATGGCAAGAAGTCCAAGCTGGAGTTTTCCATTTACCCAGCACCTCAGATATCAACAGCTGTGGTGGAACCCTACAATTCAATCCTCACCACACATACCACCCTTGAGCACTCAGACTGTGCTTTCATGGTAGACAATGAAGCCATCTATGATATCTGCCGTAGAAACCTGGACATTGAACGCCCGACTTACACAAATCTGAATAGGCTGATTGGCCAGATTGTGTCCTCCATCACTGCCTCGCTGCGCTTTGATGGGGCTCTGAACGTAGACCTGACAGAGTTCCAGACC
>JANHGC010000001.1:503296-513636 GCA_027560395.1 Boaedon fuliginosus | reverse complement strand
AGCAGGAGACCCTATACCATTTCAGACAAATGGATGTCCACTCTCTGTTTAAAAGTCTCCAGTGATGAAGCACCCACAAGGTCTAAAGGCAAACTATTCCATTGGTTGATTGCTCTCACTATTAGGAATTTTCTCCTTAGTTCTAGGTTGCTTCTCTTTTTGGTTAGTTTCCACCCATTGTTTCTTGTCTTGCCTTTTGGTGCTTTGGAAAATAGTTTCCCTTGTTTTTGTAAGAGCACTTCAATTAAGGAACACTGCTATCATGTCTCCCCCAGTCCATCTTTTCATTAGACTAAACATACCCAATTCATTTTTCTTTGCATGCTTTAGCCTCCAGCCCTCTAATCATTCTTGTTGCTCTTCTCTGCACTCTTTCCAGAGTCTCAACATCTTTTTTATATCGTGGTGAACTGGATACAGTATTCCAAGTGTGGTCTTACTAACGCTTTGTAAAGCGGTATTAGAACCTTACGTGATCTTGATTTTATCCCTTTATTAATGCAGCCTAGGATTTTGTGCTTCCTCCTCTGCCACTTATTTGCTCTTTTGACTGGCTTCCTGCTTATTAACAGTGCAAATAAAAGTGGGAGTCACACAGAAGTAAGAATCTTACTGTGGGGTTGTGATCTGAGGAACAAGGCAAGATTGAGTGGCAGGGAAGGTCCAATTTCCTTCCCACAGTAAATTTGTCACCCATTGCCTTGAGAGAAGGCAATGATCACATTGATTTGAGGCAGGGACAATAGGAACAAGCTAAGTAATGTGGACAAAAGATATATTATTGTAGTGTTATATTGACCTAATGATAGGTGGATAGCACTTAAAGTTCAACAATGGGAAAAGGCCTTTTAGATTAACAGTTATAAAGTGTTCAAATACTAACTAAAATGTTATTTTCTTTTTCTTCTTTAGGGCCAGGTATTTCCAGCCACTACCTGTTCCCGGCTTGCATGAGTTTGCCAAGACATTCCAGGGTGCCTTCCGTCCTCTTCACAGGATGGACAAAAGATGGAATAGACTATTACAAGATCCTGGGGGTCACTCCAAATGCCTCCCAAGATGATATTAAAATGGCGTAAGTCAGTCTTCCACATGCTCAGCAGTGGTGGGATTCAATTTTTTTTTACTTTCTGTGGGCGTGGCTTGGTGGGTGTGACTTGGTGGGCCTGACTAGGTGGTCATGTGACTCGGTGGGCCGTTGCACCCCCAATGGCCTGTTTTTTTTGCCTAGAAAGCCACTCTGAAGCCTCCTGGCAGCCAAATAGGGGCCTGGGAGGGCGGCGCTGCACCCCTGTGCCTTGTTTTGGCCTAGAAAACCTCCCTGAAGCATCCTGGCAACCAAATAGGGGCATGTGGAGACTCCTGGAAGGGGCAGGGAGGGGCAGGGAGAGGCCAATCAGGTGGTATTTGCTGGTTCTCCGAACCAATCAAAATTATCACTACTAGTTCTCCCAAACCTGTCAGAACTGGCTGAATACCATTTCTCATGCTCAGCCTTCCAGCTTTTAGTGCCTAATGTGAGCGTGTGGACAATTCCCAAAGCCACCAGTTTCTCTATGTGGACAGGTAGAATTTCTTTATACTTTCTGGGTTCTTCTGTTTTTTATCACAAAAAATTAATCAAGTATGTTAAATTTAATTTGTTTCAATTTAAATTTCAGCAGGCATTAATTATCTATACCTTTTAATAGCTTTTACTTTGTTTTCCTTCTTTAAATTAAAATCAGAGAGTGGGGAAGGAAATTCATTAATTTAAGCTTCTTAATTCTGAGCCAAAAGTCTGAAACATCCTTTTAAAATAAGGATCAGCAATCTTGACTCGGCGTATATTGTTGAACCAGTATCCATCATTCCTCATCAAAATGGCCATTGGTGAGACATTATGGGCATTACAAGCAGTAAATCCAGAATACCATGTCTTGCGAATTCTTGTTTTTAAAACTTCAGTTTAGCAAGATTATTAGCAAAATCACCTTGTTTAATTATTCATTGAAGCTGATTAAGAATTAGGCTTTTTCTCAAGTGTACATCATCACTTTTAAATAGTAGGGTACAATCCGCTAGCATAGGGGCATCATGGAAAAATCTACATGGTTGCTAAGAATCAATAATGATTTGATGGCAGATAATCAAAGTACAGAGGAAAGCAGAAAAAAACAGGAAATACTGGTTGGTTTTGAGAACCATAACAGTTTGACGAGAGTTTTTAAACAATGCTAAACCCAAAGAAGACTACTAAAAAACCAAAAAGCTTGGAGTAAATAAAAGTATAGGTTTAGTTCTATTAATGATAGTCCTTGATAGCATGTGAGTCCTTGTTTATTAAGCCCTTGTTTAATGTAGGTAGTCCTCATTTAGCAATTGGAACAGGCATCTCGTTAAGTGAGATGGTCCCTAAGTGAAACCATGACTGTGTTTATAATTTTACTTCAGCTTTTCTTTACACACCTGTGATGGTCATAAATGGAAGGATTGGTTAAATTACTTCTTCGTCACCATTGTAATTGCAAATGGTTGCTAAAATGAGGCAATCACCAAACAACTATATTGTCCTTGGTACTAGTGGGAGTATCTATCCAATAAGCTTGCTTCTGGTTCTTTGAGAAGTATTCCAGAATGAAAGAAAGCTTAGAATGGAATTAATAATTTGCTCAAGAGACTTATTATCTGCGGCCTTCTCTCTAACTGCATAGGTACAGAATGCAGCTGAAGAAGTGGCATCCTGACAAAAACCCGGATAACAAAAAAGAGGCTGAAGAGAAGTCAAAGGAGATAATGGAAGCATACAAGGTGCTGTCAAATGGTAAAGATCCAGCATCTTCATCCTTCCTAGATTACCCTCCTTCAGGGGTGCCCTTACTTAGCATTACCAACACATGGATTCAGCATCATTCCAGATGCAATAACTGCAATGAGACCTTTTACATGTCATGAGCTGTTGTTTTTTTAATGGAAATTAGAAAGACAGAACCTTTACAAAAATGCAAAGGCTTGCAAAGACAGTATGTTTTGCATGCACATAAGATGACAGGATGAGAATAGGATAGCGTGTTACTGTCCTCCCCTTCTTCATAATGCTGTTTATGGATTAGAGTGGGGAAGATATTCTTTTCATCCTATGATATGACTTGGGCCACTGATTTAAAAGTTCATATCAGTTGACTTCATTTTTTAAAAAAATAATTCCTAAATTCCTCCTTAATTGCAATCTGCAGCCTGAGGGACAGTTTTAGTTTTCTAAATGTATTTTACTTATATAATATTCTTCCCATTTATTCTTTTTTACAAGTAATAAAACTGAACTCTGAAACCCTGTTTATTCATGGTGTTAAATCACACATGCTTTTTACAACAACAACAACAACAAAATTTTTATTGTATAGGCAATTGTATTTATTGTATGTACTGCCGCCTCGAGTTCCCCCGGAAGGGGTGAAGAGAGGCGGGATATAAATCTAATAAATAAATAAATAAATAAATAAATAAATAAATAAATAAATAAATAAATAAATAAATAAATGAACGTTCTGGAAATCAAGGGAGAGAGATAAAGGATAACTGCCCAGTTTTCAGAATTTGGAATACAAGGTATGAAAACTGGGAAGAATTCTGATAGTCTCAGAGTTACAAATAATCTCCCATCTTGAAATGGCAGATATTATTATTCTTGATATGCAGTAAACTTCTATATTTCTCTGGATGTGTATGTGTTACTTTAATAATATAGTTTAAAAATCTTCCAAGAGAACTTCAGAAAGTAAATCACACACCCTGAAGTTTTATTCACATGAACTTTGGGAGACCCATGTTAGACCTGGATTGCCCTTTTGGGCTGTGTATTTTGAGTTTTCGTTTTGATTTTAGGATTTTTAGTGGATTTTTATGGGGTGACATCATAGAGCATATTCAGTTTTATGTTTCATGGATTTTTATTGTATTTAATGACCTTGTAGCATGCAAATGTGTGAATACATGACATTAGACAGGAAATTGAAATACATGTATTGGCTGTAATATAAGTGAAACAATGAAAGCCATGTAGTTCGCTAGATCATATGCAGCTTGACATATCATTCTACTATCCAAGAATAGAAAGAGGGATTGTGGCAAAAAGAACAGAAGCAGGAAGAGCCCTGAGAACATCTGTCTAATCAAATAAGAGGCACACTAGGCAGTGTCAAAGAAGGAATGAGGAGTCAAAGCAGGGAAGCAGATTTTCCATCACATTTGCTGATTAATTGATCTAACTCAAAATTAAGAGTGCACATGAAATGGAAAATATGTTTTGTTTTGAAACTGGAAAAAACATTCCAGAAGTTCTGCTGATTCAGATTGGCATGGTTCAACAGGAAAAGAAATCTTAATGTTTTGGCAGTTCTGGATTTCGAATGAAGTCACATGCAGAGATCCCTGAAGGACCCTGGAATGACTTTCTGGAGTGAATAAGGTGAAACCAATGCACAGCTCCTCCTCTCTCCTGTCCTCCACAGTGCAACCACCAATTGGCCTGCTTCCTAATCTTTAACATTTTATCTTCATCCCCTTCTCTCTGCTGCTATGGCTGTACATGTGTGACATCTCTGTACTTAAAATCCTAGTTTTTCAAGATAGAATACTATTAAAATATTATACCTTCTCTAATTCCAAACACAAACAAATAAACACTTTGTCATGTATAAAATACATTCCTGCTCTATCCCCAACTACACCAGTTGGTGGCAGCACTTGACAGTGCTGCACATGTGTTACACCTGTAGGGGGAGATGTGGCTCACCCCATATATAAAGTGCATGCATGCTCCTCCCAAGCACATTTCACTTTGTACCTGATTGCTACTTGTAAAGTCTCTTCTGAGGCATCCTTCCCTTTTTCCTTAATAAACCTTTTTATTCATAACCCTGTAACTGATTCCAAGATCCCAACTTCAAACCCCGACACACTTAACTGAAATATAATTCTTACTCATGTATGACAGGGACTAAGTAATTTTGGTGCTATATGTTTATGTGTTAAAGTTCTTAGCTAGTGTTATGTTTAACCATCACAGCCTGTGATTCTTCCTATTTGTTATTAATTTTACTGAAGAATTATCCTGTAGATTGTATCCATTTCATCTCCTTTATATTTTTTCTGCACAAAGCTCCATAATTCAAGAATGTGGAACAACCTGCCCAGTTGCTACTGCTTCAATTATTCCAGTATTTGCTTTTATATAATGTCATTGATGTTAAATTGTGGTGAGACTTGTAGTGCATTGTCATAATACATCTCCCTCTTTTCATGCCCCTTTGGTTTTCCTTATTCATTTGGACACAGCAGGTGATGGCATTCTTATACAAAGTGTTCTACTCAAAAACAATTGCAGAAAGTTACCTTATTCTAGATATGCTAACCTGCCAGTCATTCATTTTAAACAAAAGTTTGTTTCTTTAGCATTCTGCAATGCAAGTTTAATAATTTTCATTCCTATTTATTCCATTCCATTCTGCTAACCACTATTGTGACAATTACTGTAGTCTACTACATTATTATTCAATCATTATTATGATTACAGTACCACACTCCATAGTAATATTACTTAGCAATGTTTTCTTTCTGTGAAGGCTCTTTTGCCTTAATTCCTCTCTCTGGAATTTCTTCTTTTTATTACTAGCCAGCATGTACAATACTTGCAATTTTCCTCACTGATGTTTTTATACTTGCACTTTTCCTTGCTGTCCCTCTATACTGATTTTCCTTTGGACCATTCATTGAAGAAAATATGTCTTATTCTATTTGGCTGCTTTACTCTGCTTTACTCCTCCTATGCCTAGTTCAGGATTGCAGCTTTATTGGTAATTCTGCCATGCTGATACTGGGAAGAAGGTTCCAATACAGGTAGTCCTCAACTTACGACCACAAATGACCCCAAAACGTCTGTTTAACAATAGAAATAACAGCCAGAAATTTGTTAGGTGAGTTTTGTTGCCTTTTACGACACCGTTTTTTCTTGTCACAGTTGTTAAGTGAATCACAGCAGTTGATGAGTTAGTAACACAGTTGTTAAGTGAATCTGGCTTCTCAAATGATTTTGCTTGTGAGAAGGTCATAAAAGGTGATCACGTGACCATGGGACACAGCAATGGTCATAAATATGAACCAGTTGCCAAGCATCTGAATTTTGATCACATGATCATGGGGATGCTGCAAAGGTCATAATTGTGAAAAACGGTCGTAAGACACATTTTTCGGTACTGTTGTAATTTTGAACAGTCATTAAATGAACTGTTGTAAATCGAGGACTACCTGTAAGAAGGGAAGAAGGCAGCAGAAACAGCCTGTTCTATATTCCTATTTTCAAAAAGGATGCAAGGAATTAGAGGGCAATGAGTCAGCACTGGTATCTGAGAAGTTTCCAGAGAAAATCTTTCATAAAGATAAGTTCATAAACATCTTGAAGACAATGTTTTCAATTACCAGGTGCCAAAGTCAGCATAGTTTTATGAAGATCACGTCTTGCCAGGATAATTTTTTGAGAGGATAATTTTTATAATGAATTGTGGGAAGGCTGTCAACATAATGTATCCTGACTTCAGCAAAACATTTGACAAAGTACCTCATGATTTGCTAATTAGCAAGCCTGTTAAATATGGGCTGAATAGCATAACAATGAAGTAGATGCATTGTTGTTTGAAAATATTATTCAAAATGTGGTTTTCAACAAATTGGAGGGAGGTATTGAGTTGAATGCCATAATATTCAAACCTGAGTTTTCCACTTTTCTATAATTTTAATAATGATGGGTGAAGAGGTAGAGAAAATAATTACTAAGTTTTCAAATGACACAAACTTAGATGGCTCACTGGGAATTGAGCAGCATATAAATTTAATACACTAAGGCTGGTCATGCAGTCAGCGAGATGTTTACACTGGATTTGGCATTTTTGTCCACTGAATCCTTCCTAAGAACCTGAGATAGGCAGATGTTGTTGTTTAATAATATTAAAGATATTACAGATATTGTGCAGGATTTAAGCTGTTACAAGTAAAACTGCCTTTTGTAATTGCTTGATGGTGATTTCATTGATGTTGATGGTGTTCAAGTGTTGCTTCAGATGTTTAGGAATTGCACCCAAGTTGCCTATTACTATTAATACTATCCTTGTTTTCTTTTGCTACAGTTCTATTTCTGTTTGCAAGTCTTTATATCTTATGATTTTCTCCAGTCCTTTCTATTTTCTTCTGCTGTCTCCAGATATTGTAGTGTTGCCTACTCAGACTTTTTTGTCTGGATTGTTAAATTTGGAGTGCTCAGAGGCAGTGCCTGTCTGTTTGAATGCTAAAGTCCCAGAACATTTTAAATTCCTTTTCTATTACTTTGTATACAGTATTTTGTGGTCTCACAATTCTTGCTTCAGGTAAGTAGTATTTTTTGCAGATATTCCAATACGTTATTGTTGCTACCTTGTTATGCCACTATTTGCAATCAGTCTGTGCAATCTTCTTACAGCAGCTAACTATTTCTTATTATTATCTGCATACAATAATGTGAAGTCACAACTACTAGTTCTTTAGTTGGTGTTAGCCTTCATATACATCAAGTTCTCCCTAAGAATCTAGGAAGTTGCAATGTATCAATGCAGTATACATATGGATCCAAGTAGAGAGGCCTTTTGCAATTGACTGGTGGAAATTTTGTCAATGTTCAGATTTTCTAAGAGCTATCCAAGATTTTTTGGTATGGTATCCAGTATGCTGATAACTATGGGACCACCATGGCTGACTTATGCTATAATCTTTCAGTTTCAATTTTTAGGTCTTGATCCTTTGTGATCTTTTCCATTTGTTTGTCTTCTGTTCTACTATCCCCTTGTATTACCACATCAACTATCCATACTTCTTTCTTTTCTTTTTTTCAATACATTTTTATTGTCTTTTCTTTACATACATCGTATGTTATTGTGTGAACAGAGTTGGTTTTGGGTATTATTATTTGGTAGTCCAATTCATCATTAAATTCAATCACATTTCTCAAATTTTAAGTTATCCTCATTATCTTCTTTAAACATACTGATAACAAATATCTAATTCCACATCTTTCTATCTGCCTTTCTATCTTCCTTATTCGATCCCTGTTTTAACAGGAACATGGAATCCACATAGCAGAAATCAACTTCCCACTTTTCTTTGCCTTGGTGAGGCCCACTTAGAATATTCTTCCTGCAGTCTAAAACAGGCATTGAAAACTGGAGTGAGTTCAGAGGAGAGTTGCTAAGCCTTTGAAACAGTTGAAAGATCTAGATGTGTTTATCCTAAAAGAGAAAATTGAAGGAAAATACGAGAGCTTTCCGATTTGTAAACCATTGTCATATAAAGGAGGGAGCAGGCATGAAGTTTGATATCCCTGAGGTCAGAACCAGAATCAGAAGGTTGAAACTAGATTCTAAATACATTTGGTTAGATACCAGGAGGAATTTCCCGATGGTCAGCCAGTCTTAGTATGTTGCTTTCTAAAGTTTCCCTTTGCCAGAAGTCTTCAAACAGAACCCTCTGTCCAAAATTGTCTTGCAGATCTTACACCAAGCAGGAGATGAACTTCAGGACACCTGAAGTCCCTTTCAAATCTGTGATGCGATACTGCTTAAAAACATTCACAATCTGATAAATGGCAGTGACATGTGATTGCACCCTAAGAGATCTTGGTGGTGGGATATATTATCTGTAAGCAAAATGCAGCAGGGCACAGTTCTTTACGCACTAGAGCAGGATCCATTGCTGGTTTGTGGGTAGGAGGGCAGGCTGCCCCCCCCGCCCCTCTGCGGGCTGGTGGAGAGGGATTGATTCTCTGAAGTTGAGGTCTTGAATGGGTCTTGTCAGACATAACTTCTATTGTTCTGTAAAGCATAACTTCATATGCTTCAATCAAAGCATAACCCCCAGTTTAAAGCTAAGTTACAAGTCATTTCTAATTTTGCATTTTAGCTTCCTAATTTAATTTCCATTATTGCATCTATCAGAACATGCTTTTAACTGCTCAGTCACATTTGTAAGGCACTTTTCTCCTGCAAGAGTGTTTCTGTATCTTCTATGACAGTCTCCAAAGACCTTTCCCCTGTATTTCACACTCATGTGAAAAAGTAAAAAGACCCCATGTGGTTTCAATTATGTACCAATGTTTTATCTTCAAACAGTATATGGGTGATTTGATTGAACAAAATAGCCTGTGAAAAATGGACTTTGCAATCATTTATTGAACAACAGATACGCCGTTTCCTTGTGGGAAAAAGGAAGTCCCCCTCTCCGCCCCCACCCCCTGGGCTCCAAGGCCTGTCATTGATCCTCCAGCAGGCTTTTCTCATGACTGTCTACTCGTCTCTGAAGGGGGGGATTTCTGTCCACTCCTCCATGCAGCTGAGGTACTGGAGGGCTTGTTCAGCTGATGATGCTGGAGGGTCTCCTGCACGCAGAGCCAAGCTCAAATCCCCCTCAGCATCTCGGTGGGATTCAGATCCAGGCTTTGACTTGGCCATTTCTTTTTCCGTGGGATTTAGGATCACGGTCGCTGCATGGTCCACTTTCAGTTGAGCCTCAATCTTCTGACCCTCAAGTGCCCAGACTTCATGATGTGGAGCTGCTCAGGCCCTGATGCAGCCCCAAATCGGAACATTTCCCCCACCGTGTTTACAGATGGTATCAAGTTCTTGTGAAATTTTAAATGAATTGCTCAGAACCCCATGAGATGGTTTTTTAATGAGGAAATAGGTGCTATCCTTTGTTGTTTTTTCATCCCAGTTTTATATATTTTCATAAACAACTCGTGGTGAACATACCTTCCGCCTATTTTCCTCACACAACCCTGAGCTGGGTTGGGCTGAGCGCATGCGACAGGATTTTGTCCCTCGGGGGGACCAGATTTTGTCTCCCACTTTCTAGATCAGCACTTTCCCCACTGTACCACAAACTGTTTTTGTTACGTCTTATGGTACTAAAGTCAAATACCTAACACTATCTTTGCCTTGTCTGTCCAGAGCACATGGTTCCAAAAATTCTGTTCTTTGCCTTGTGTCCCATTTCAGGTTCCAAACACACACACACACACACACACACACACACACACACACACATTTTGGTGATAAGTAATTTACCTAAGGGTCAGCAGACAAAGTAACATAAATCAGGGTCTCTGAAGGTATAACTTGCCTAAGTAGCCTCACTTTCCACAGGACAGGCTAGAGCAGTTAAGATTCAGCCCAGAGGTCTGAGCAAATCAGGCTCTTCAGCCAGTCGTAGGATATTATTATTATTATTATTTATTAAATTTATACCCCCGCCTCTCTTCACCCCGAAGGGGAACTCGAGGC
>JANHGC010000001.1:467276-480634 GCA_027560395.1 Boaedon fuliginosus | reverse complement strand
GGGGCAATATGCTTACTCTCTGTAAACCGCTTAGGGAGAGCTGTATAAGCACTGATAAGCGGTATATAAATCTAATTCCTATTGCTATTGCTAAATGGGAGAGAATGCAGTGGCATTACTCCAACAGTTACCTTCTTTTCCTAAAGAAAAGAAAAGGAGCACAAATCCCTGCTTCTTCTCTACTGCAGGAAAAGGGAAAAGGAGCCAGAAGAATGGCAGGAGAAGAGTTGCCTCCCTTGTTGTGTAAAGAAAGGGAGGGGTTGTCTGCTGTTTTCCATGTAGAGCAGGGGTGTCAAACTCAAGGTCCAGCAATGGGATCCAGCCTGTGGGGTGCTTAGATCTTCCCTGTGGGGCCACCCTGGAAATAGTGAAAGACTGGCCCATGGTGCCTCTGCCCGAAAAAAATGGAGCTTGGGAGGGCCGCGTGCGTTGTCACTGGCAGAGGGTTACAGGAGGACGTCGCAGCCAAAAGCAAAACTCCATCCCGGCCATGCCCTTCCCAGCTCCCTGAGGTCAAACACAGCCCTGATGTGGCCCTCAATGAAATCAAGTTTCACACCCCTGATGTAGAGACACATGAACAAGAGCAACAAAAAAATCTGGGATTCATATCATTGCAATACAAGTCTTAATGCCAATTCCAAAAACAAGTAGCCATTGAAGCAACAAACCTTTCTCATTACAGCACGGTCGCCCAAAGCTGTCAGTATCCATGGTTCTTGTTGTCACTGTTGTTACGCATAGTTCTATTAGTTAAAATAGTACTTATTGAAGTATTTTCATATAATAAATATTTGAGCATCAATAAACATTCTGAAACTTAATGAAGGGATCAATGAACTGAAAAGTTCAGGGGGTCCTGGATACAACCTATTATTTTGTAGAGGTTACAATGAAGATAGCACTAATAATTAAAAATACAAGTTGTTGTTTACACATTAATAAAAAAAAAGACAAGGTTGAAAATAAGCGACTGTCTACTGCAGCCAGCTATTAATAAAAAAATCCAAAAGGTGCCAAGTGCAGAAAACAACAACCACATTATTTCCAGCTCCCAATGTATCAAGTGCCAGATGCAGAATCAAATCAGTTGGAAGGACAGCGAAAAAGTCATCTATATACCATCTATAGACATTATGTATTGCACAAAACCACACAAAAGTTTATAAATAATATTTTGTGAATCCAAGGAGTTATTTTGTAAATCAAGTTGTGTGAACTCACCCAAATTCTAGTTTATTTGATAGACCATGTGTGAATGTAGTCATGGTTTGGGCCATTCCCAAATGGAAGCTCACCTGAATAGGTTTTTACAACCAACCAGGCCCCTCCTTATCTGGGGTTCTATCAGGCCTCCGTTTAATTAACAGACATTCCAATGTTAGAAAGAGGCTTATTGTATATAGTAAGGTATGTTGCAACTATTATTATAGCACCTACAAACAAGATCTTTGAAGTTTGTGATCTCATACACTCTTGCAACAATCAGCCTTGCCCTGTGATATCTGAGGAACAAAAGCTTAGCAAAGGTGCCTTGCCTAGAAACTGTACTCACCTTTAGTATATAAGCTTAAAACCAGGTTTTTCATTTAGCAGGTCACTAAAGTTCAACTTTCTATTGCCAGAAATCTCATTTCATGCAATGCATCTGTTAAAGAAAGTGTTAAAGAACGAGGATTGCAAGCCCTGAGGTCTTTCACTTTAATGTGACTACACAATTTGTGCCAAATTGTGTATGGATAACTTTGCACAACCTATATGTGTGTTTCAGAACACGCCCAACATTCTTTAGAAGTTGTATGCTGCAGTTGTAGTTCAATAAAAACAGAGAAACTGCTGGGCCATTTGATTAACTTTTTGGATCTATTGCTTTTGTGAATCCAGATAGCGACATGCCATCCAAACAGGTTCCAGATAGTCAAGAGTTGGAAAAAAGTGAACCTTTCTGGAAATATCCTTGAACAGTTCTTGCAAATATGGGAGTACCTCTCTTACAAAAGTCAACCTTCTGGATTCAAGGTTGTTAAATTTTGACATTGTCAATTATGAGTATTCTCCCTCGAAATAAAAGTTCTTAAGAGGCATGTGCGAACCAGAAAGGTCCATACAAAAAATCTGATACCTAACAGCTGAAGCCTTAATTTTTTTAAATACAGTATTTGATCTCCTTAACTATAGGCTTTTTAATGTCTATATCTGAACCCCAAACCTTCATTGAAGGATGCATCTTATAAATAACTTTCATTATCTGTTCAAGCTTATTTAATATAATTGCAGATTTTTATTATTTATATATCACCCAGAATCCTTGAGAGTTGGATGGCATACAGCAGCTATAGCAATAGTATAAATCTATTGGTTGAAACAACCACATCTATCATGTCCTCATGATATCTTCAATTTAGCAATCTCTTTTTTTTCCTTTCCAGAAGACTTTTCGTCCTATAGTGATGTACCTGGAGGAATATCTACCTGGACCATGCCAGGAAGTGCTACTTTCTCCTATTGCTCCTATAATGCTCCAGGCCAGACAGGTAAGGCTCTGCCTTCCCCCTTCCCTTGCTTTGTCAAACAGCAGAATAGTCTTTGTGCCCCAGTTGTTACGTATGATAATTGCACAATTTTCAGAACCCATCATTGGAGGATGGGTTCATATATTGCACCAGGCTAGAGTTTGCTCAGCATGGTTTGTGGAATAATTTATAGCTGATTGAATTATACATCATACTAATCCACGAACTATGATTTCAAAACCACAATGGATGGGTTCATATAATATGCTGAGTCAAGGCTGAGAAACCACATTATGGCTTTGAAAACCAGTTTCTGCTTTTTTAAAGCGTGGTCTGGCTCCATCTATTCTTAGGGACTTGTCATATTTTTCAAATGCATGATATTCTCAAATAAATTAAATTAATAACTAAAATAAATCTAATTCCCCCATTACATTTGTATTCCTCTTTGTCTTGTTCCTTGTTTAGCAAAACGTATTTCCCATTGACTTGGGAAAACTTCTATCTTTTCTTAGGGAATTATTCAACATTTTTATTAATGATCAAGATGAAGGGATTGATGAACTAATCAGGTTATGCAAAGTAAAAAAAGTGAGAGGTTTGGGCAACACCCCAAATGACAAAACAAGATTGCAATTTAATCTGGACAGGTTGGAAGATTGAGCTGAGAGGAGTAAGATGACGTTTAATAGAAAGAATGGTAACATGTTATATTTAGGAGGGAAAATATAGGGTACCGGTTTGGCAGTTCAAATCTCATCAGGTTCAAGGTTGACTCAGCCTTTCATTCTTCTGAGGTCGGTAAAATGAGGACTCAGATTGTTGGGGGTGATATGCTGGCACTGTAAACAGCTTAAAGAGGACTGTGAAGTACTGTGAAGTGGTACATAAGGCTGAGTGCTGAGTGCTAAGTGCTATTGCTATTTCCAGAAGAATTTAGGTAGATAAGAGAAAATTCAGAGGAGGGTAGCAAGAATGATCCAGGGAATTGAAAATTTATCTAATGAGAATAAGTTGAAGAAACTTAAGGTGTTCAACTTGCAGAAAAGACCAAATGGAGTCATTATGATCATGTTCAGGTACCTAAAGAAAAGATAAAGAAAAATATTTTCCAAGGCCCAAAAAACTACAACTGAAAACAACAAATAAAAAGTGAAGCTATCTATATTTTGCTTAGGTTTATTTCATTTAAAAATATTTTTTAGTAAAAAGAGTGGAACAGTTTGTCTTTGGCTCTGAAGATTTTTAAGAAGAGACAGGACAGGATGGTTTAATTGGTTTTCCTGCACCTTACAGAAGGCTGGACTAGATTATGTTTGTGGTGCCATCATGACAATTCTGTGATTCTATATCCTCTATCTCGCTGTCTGTTTCTGTCTCTCTCCTCAGCAATAAATGATGACTTTCCTCCTCCTCCGCCGCCTCCTCCTTCTCCTCTTGCTCCCTTTTCAGATTTCTATACTACTTTTGGGCCTGGTGCTGAATTGGGAATAGGATTTCGCTCCATCTCCACTTCTACAAAATACGTCAATGGCAAACGGATAACCACCAGGAGGTGAGGTGATGAGGATGACCCTGTAATTCTTGGGATAGCTTGTTCCCTCAATCATTTCCAGTAGAGCTGAGGAACTTTTCCCAAAAGGTAGTAGTAGAAATAATGCTAGAGATTAGAAGCATGAAAATACTTCCTGCTCACAGGTAAGACATTAATATTGCTGTTTAACTTAAAACTGCTTTCTTCTGAAAGATCACTACTTTTGCCTTGCTTATTCCCATACCTTTTTTTAATATTTGTCCAGAACATAGAAATTAGCAAAAAATATTACAAAAAATATCAAAAAGTTATCCAGGAAACGTTTGTAAATTAATGTCCCATTGCAACTTATATTCTTTTAGTTTGTTTGAAGATTTCTGGATGTGGATCTGTTTATCTGTTAATGGCCAAAAGGAGGTCTTCAGGTGTTTAGATTTATCCTTGTTCATTTTCATGTTCTTCAGGAACAAATAAATAGAACTTTACTATTTATTATATTCTTTTCCCACGGTCATTTGTTTAGATTAAAGTTCATCCATTAATTCTTGGAAATTTTATATAGGCGTAAGCTATAGACATGAATTAAAACTCATTTATATGTGATTATGAATCCATTAAAGCCATACACACTGGGCCACATTACTATAGTCAAGTCAAGCTAATAAGCTGAAGAATGTGGTGTTTAGGCAGATAGTTCTTAGATGAAGAAAGCTACAAATGAAATCACCAATGTTGCCCCTTTTCAGGGACAGATCGGGGGGGGGGCTTGTGGTAATTGGCCAAAATATTCTGGGGTTGATGTTTCAGTTCCTACAAAAAGAGGAAACTGGGCTGTTTTGCAGGATTCTTGAGCATGGACAGGAGAAAGTAGAAATTGATGAGAATGGTTTTCTCAAAGTGGAAGAACTACAAGGTAAGATATCTGATCTGGAGAAAACATATGTGTACTAGGAGGGAAGATAAAAGGGGTTTGGCACAAATACTTGCAACAGAGGAAAAGAAGTTACATAACTCACTCTAATCAAGGAAATTTATGGAGACAAGAGGGTACATCACCTCATTATCCAGTGGCACTTATGCAAGTACTATACTAGAAGTGGGCCACATTCTAATCTCCTGAGGCTCCATGCTGCTCCCTGCTTTCCTGCCTTTCTCCCTCTGGATCATCATATTTGTCACACTTTCATATCCCTGCCTGAATCTGGACATATACACACACGTGGCTCATTCCTCATATTTTCCCCCCATACTGGAAGAGTAGGAAATGTCGAAGTCCCAAAAATAGACTTAAAAGCCACAGGTTACACATTTCTGAATTGGACTGCCATGAGCCAGCTTTCCGTTATGCACTTCTTTCTTGCACCAGCATCCTGGACATCCTGTAATGGGAGAGGTATCCTTTGCACTTGTGCTAAAGACAGGGCTTAGGATTGTTCACACCTGGCTTCTTGTGGGAAGAGATAGCCCCTTCCCTAGTTCTGTTCCTACCCAGCTCTGAATGGTATGTTTATTTGCAAGGTAGGCCAGCTTTCAATGTTGTTCAGCCAGAGTAGAGCAGATAGACAGGCTAGGAAAAGGAATCTCAACCTCCCATCTTTATACAAATGCTATTTCTGCATATTTCTGCACATTTCCCATATGGCTCAGGAAATCCTTTCCCCCCATTTAATACTGTAATGTGGAGTTAGTCTTGGGGGAAATGGCTTCCTGAACCACATAGGGTAACATTGAAGGGAATATTAAGGTATATTGTTCTTGGTGCCCTTTGTTTTCTTTTTCAGATCCCAGCAGCAACTTGACAGCCACAATTGAACCTATCCAGCAGGAGCAACCTGAGGTCTTGAGCTCTGCAGCAGACATCTGGCCTCTACCACGATCGCAGAGTGCTGACTTCTCTTATGCCTACCCTAGCAACGAAGACAAACAATTGCATCGGGCCATGGCCTATAGCCTGTCTGAAATGGAGAATGTGGGGCAGTACTTAGCACTTTCCCAGGGCCCCAAGAAGAGGCGGAGTACCTCTCGGCGAACACACACAAGAACGCTGGGACCCAGCGAAGAAGTGGCTTCTGCTCCATTGGCCATCAGAGCCAAGAGTCCAGGCGCAGGAGACAACATTGAGAAACAGAGGAAACACAAGCCGCCTGAAGTGCCAAAAGTAGAAATCGTTGCTGAGGTACCAAAGAGCTCAGTAATGAAAGACCGTGCTGCCCCTAATAATGTGCAGTATGTCTTTCCTGAAATTGTTCCTTCCCGCAGAGAGAGGGAATCTATCATGTGCGCCATTCTCTGAATTCAGGAATGTAGGAGGGGAACAACCTGTGCCCATTAAAGGTAACAATCTGGCTATTGGTCTCCATAATTGCATTATTCCCTGGATATGAGATGTTCCTCTGCTAAGGACCTTCTAATTGGGAGTTACAAGAAATGTCTAAGCTCAGTGATATGTATAAATTTAATCTGCAGTAACTTGTCCAGAACATAGAAATTAGCATTTCATGGTGTACATATCTAAAGAATTCTCAAAGAAAATGTTTTAGAGGGAATTAAGTTAAATTGTGGAAGAATCTGGTTTCCTGAAAATTTCCTTCTTAAAAAAAAAGACACAACACCCTTCTGCTGGATGAAACCAAAAGGTCTGCCATACCCAGCATTTTAATCTCCCCCCACCCATTTATAAAAGGAGAGACATAATTCCCAGATATAAGCATTTACCCCAAAGTAAATTTTCCACCAATATTTTAAATAAACAGGCAGAGAATATGGTAGTGAAAGTGGGCAATTAGTTTTTTTTTAAATGTTCCTTTTGCAGGCGTCTTAAATTCAGGTTGACCATCTTTTTTCAAGTAAGTTCAGTAATTAAATGATAGTGCAGAAGGTGTGCCTGGGGCTGGAAATGGACTGAATAAAAATTCAATGAAACTAAGGAATCTAGCTGAACTTCTAAGCTAGAATCTGGTCTTCCATCATCAAATTCTTTCACAAATAAGTATTGACAGAGTTTATGGCCCACCATGCGTTTCCTTGTTTAGAGAAGAAAGGTGGGATACAAATTAAATTAATAAATAGACACCAAGTATACAGTTCTGCTTTTTAAAATAGTTGGTGAGAAAATAAATAAATTAAGGTATGATACTGTAACTATGCATGTTGACTCTGTTCTGTGCAATAATTGAAAATGCAAAATCTTTTTAATTCTAGTCATCCTAGAAACATACAGGATGAGTAATTTCAAATTCTCTTACATAAGAAATTCCATTGTAGAACATAAGGTAAAACTGTAGACGCAAACTAAAAACAAAATCTGTGTAAATATTGTATAAACTACCAAGTGTGGTTTCTATTGTGCTATCCGCTATAAAAGGGAAATCTGGTATTTTATCCATCTCCTTGAAAGAAGGCAATAGGAAACCATATTATCCATATTATGAAACACCCAGAAGTTGAATTCACCTTCAGGAAACATTTACTTTTTATCCATTTGTAAGAGACATCATAGTTTATTTAGAAAAGGACCATAATTAAGGGCCAAGAACATTTATCTTGAAAGCCATGAGATTTACTCCTGTAAATGTTTCAGAGAGATTGTTCTAAAAATAAAAAGAAGCATGTACATTTATATGCTACTGAAATTCACATTCTTTTACTACACTGTTCCCCCGAAAATAAAACCGCCTTATAGTTTTTTGCCACCAAAAAAGGCACCAGGTCTTATTTTCGGGGGATGTCATCCACTGACCAACCTATTAGCCCCTATTAGTTAGGGGCTCAGGTATATTGGGCACATGTGTAAAAATCAAGCTCAGTCTTACTTCTAGGGGAGGTCGTATTTTCAGGGAAACAGGGTAGGTACATGGAAAAATTGTCAGTGATTTAAGGCTTGATCCGCTACATGTGCAATTACTTTTCCATTCACATTATTACTTCAAAGGAAGCTTTTTCCTATTGATACGTGATACATTGGGTCAGTGAAAGATAAATCTGATGAATGAGCAGATACTTAATTTCTGTATTCTATTATACTCTGAAATTAAAAAAAACTATGAAAGCAGTAGTCCAGCAGACTTGATATTTTCTAATTCTCTGCAGTAACCAACAAGGCAATTGTGCACTGTGAGTGATCTATAATTTATATCAGACTTTCCAATTGTCTCAACATGCAGGTCAGACTGCTGATTGAATAAAGCACAGTTGACAAGTGAAGCCATAGCTGGATTAATACAACACATTAAACTGTCAACAACCAAATTATCTTATGGTTCTGTGAATCCAGGCACTTTTCCTCCCTTGGCTCCCCAGATTTCTGGGACATCACAGCTCAGTCCTTCTATTGCAGATTTCAACCTTTTTGCTGGACAAGCTCCCCAATTAAAAAAAAAAAATTTAAGACTGCGAACTCTGAGGTGTTTGGTCTAACAATACTACCATCAGTAAGAACCAGTTTGGTGTTCTGATGAAAATGTCTTAGAAACCAGGAGACTGACTTCTACTCCCATTTTAGGCATGGAAGCCAGTTGGGTGACCTTGGACAACTCATCACTCTCTCTAATCTAACCCATCTCACAGGGTTGTAGTGGTGGAGGGAAACAAAAGAGGAAGGAATATTAGGTATGGTTGTCACTTTGAATTGTATGGGGGGTGGGAAGGGCAGGATAAGAATTTAAAAACATAACAGTAACAGCAGCAGCAGTAACCCAAAAAGGTGAGTCACTGTTACTATACATTTCTGCCATCCAATCTACTACTATAGTCATAAACTATGCAAGTAGACTTGCAGGTTTTCACACAGCTCTATTTATAGTCATAGGGTAAAATCTTTAAGGAAAAAGCTTAAGGACTCTGTCAGATTATTTTAAAAATCTCTTTGGATTCAGTGTATGAGATTGTACTGCAAGGGCTGTTTTGAGTGCGGGGGTGCTATAAACGCCCTGCAAACGCTTATTATTTCTACTTCGCATTCATGAAATCCAGTCGACGGGCAGCAAATTCAGAAGAAGAAGGAAAAAAAGCTAAAACTGAGATCCCTGACCGCATCCCATCAATTTGAAAAGTGGGGAGGGGGCACCTAATCAAATCTTGACAAGCGGGCAGATCAGATGCTTCAATCGTTGCTTTCCTCCCCTCCCCGCCAAAGCCACCGCGGCTTCTGGCTGCAAATGCTTAGAGACGGTGATGCAGCAAGGATGCCCGCCTGGTTGGGATGGGGGGGCTGCGCGCGCCCAGCCCCGGAGAGAGGGCTCTAGCGGGATCTTAACCAGCTGTTGTCTCCAGAGTTGGAGTCCTCCCCTCGCAAAGCCTGCTCTTCTCCTCTTCTCCCCGCCCCTTGAGTATGATTATGTGAGTGAATGAGTTTTTGATTATTTTACATTGTATAGGCTTTTATCCTTATTGTATGTTCGCCGCCTCGAGTTCCCCCGTGAGGGGTGAAGAGAGGCGGGGTATAAATTCGATAAAATAAATAAAATAAAATAATTAGATATTTTGGATAATCACACACTCTTAATAAAAAATAAGATGACATTTTAAAAACAGACTGGTTTTTGATAAGTAAAGCTCAGATTCAGAACCAGACTTTTATATTTTCACAAACATACCATACAAGCCTTCTGAAAATAACAAGACACACCCGTCTATATTTCATGGCTCACATCACAATATATAGCATTTCGGAAAAGTGCCTAAATATAAAGACGAATGAAAGAAAATTAGCTGCTAAGGTTTAAATAACAGCTGTTTTTTATACAAATGTAAGTGGGCATCTTTTAAGAAATAACTCAAGGTACTTACAAAAGTTTCAATAGCTTGAAATATTTGCACATCCAATGGTTGAATCACTTGACTTGGACCAAGGATTGGCAATTGGTATCATTCAGATGTTTTAAATTACAACTCCTATAATTCCTTTCTACTGACTATGAGATCTGAGTTGGTGGGAGCTGAAGCCAGAACAACTGGATAGCAACAAATTGTCTAACTGCTCTTGTTCATGGAGGATATATGAATGAAATATATTGTAGTAAATAGTTATCAATACCTTATTTGAAAACTACATCAGATGTGCCAGAAGCAGCAGCACAGATAGCTAAGAAGTCTCAGATCATGTCAGGTTTTTCACTGAATCAAGCTTTTCAGCCCAGCAAAGATGGCTCTGAAGCCACATGTACATTACTCCCCAGGTATGCTAAATTACAAAGTATACGTATCAACTGTTTCTGTTTTGTCCGTCATCTCCCATGTTTTCATTTTGAAATGATGGTTTCTTGTCTGCAATTGTTATGCGTGCCTTTACCTTGAAACAAACTCTGAGAAAAAGGAAAATTTGCTGTTGACCAAACTTCCATAGTATGAACTGTGGAAGTGGAGATTTGTTTGTTGTACAAGATAAATGAAAAATTTGATCACTGACATCTAAAAATTAAGCTACCTAAACTAATTAAATTTTGAGTCCACGGATATAGTTGTTATCCTATGGCTTCATAAATGCACATTGAAGTTAAAAACTGCACATTTTTCAATGATGACAAGAAATCAAATTACATATTCCCAGAATCCTTCTAACAGTTTTTGCATGCTTTTTTTTACTATTTAACTTATATAATCACACACGATATGGGGGCTTATGCTTGGAATCTTTTAAGTGCCCAATAATGTCTGTGTCTCAAAATAATACTGACAGGTGTGGAGCAAATCCTTGTGTTTAAGAGTGGTATACATAGGGAGGGGGGAAAGCCCCTAAGGATTCCAGTTTATTTAAATAAAAATGCAGATTGCAATATTAGAAAACTAAGAATTGATAGAAAATTGCTCCTCTATAGAAGTATCCGGAATCTGGGCCAGTCTGCCATCTAGTGGTACAGCTACCCTACAAAGTCTTAACTAAAAAAGTTACACTATGTCCCAAGTCAGTTTTAGCAATCCCTAAATTCTATCAGTTTCTATAGCAATTGTTTTAATTGTTACTTAATGCATCAATTGGCATGTTCTTTTTGTGTAAGGAAATCATTACTTGTGCAGACCCCAGTATGACTTCGGCAACCTTGATTCCTAATTACTTTACATGATTTAGGACTTCTTAATATGATGAAAAGAAAACCACCATGTCCCAATATTTAACGATGTTGGTGGGACAACTTTAATTACTCTATTGCCAGTGCCTATAATTACGCAGACTGCCACAAAAAAAGACTTTTTGGAAAACAGATTTTAAAAAGTTAACATGAAGTAACCCCTATTGTGGTACAATTAAGGGTGAAATCTATAGGAATCTTTAACCTACTTTCCTTACCTCCAAGAATAGGGTAAACCTCAGTTTAGGACTGGTCATTTAGAAACCGTTTGAAGTTTCCCATGTGCCTATGTGCAGGCTACTTATGATCCAGATTTGGAGTTTCAATGGTTGCCCTCCATGGTTACGTAACCAAACAAATACAACTGGGGCCAGTTTACTTCCAGTTTTCAGCAAAACCACGCCCATAGTGAACCATTGGTTGATCATATGACTTACATGACCGCCTAATGGGCAGCCTCCATTATGGTCATAAGCCAAGGACCACCCGTATAATGTTCAAAAGTTTAATATCAAACATTAATTATTGAAGCAGCATTCATTCCATCCTTCAGTAACATTCTCAGAGTATACAACAAGGAAGAGGAAATGAGGTCCTAGCTACCTTTCAACTTACTACAATAACAATATGTAGTATATGTATGCATTGCCTTTTTGAAAGGTAGAAAGAAAGAACCCATTGAATGTTTATATATTGAAAGTTCTTCTTAGTGCATTCTCCAGATTAAGTAGGAATTAAATCCAGAACTTTAAAATCTGTATTTCATGTATGCTATGTGTATTTGTGTATTTATCTAACTTAATAGCAGGGGTTAGGTGGATATGAAGGAATAATACATACATATAGGATGCAACAAATTCATAAAAAGAAATGAAATTGTGAGCTACAGAGAGCACACAGATAGGAAAAAAAATAGGCTTGGATACTCTTGTGTCATTTGAGAAGACCTCCCAATATAAGAAAGTTAATCTAGGAAGTTCAGCCCCCCTATTTTTGCTTTTTCCAAATATGCCTCCCTTGCAACCACAGCAATGAAATAATCTCTTAGCAAACTTGCATAAGAACAAGTTGCACACAGCTCAAACTTCCATGAAAGATACAAAGTTCTACAATTTCTGTTCCCCTTCTGCTTGTCCCAGAAGCCTATATTTGCCTTCAGTTATGAAGCAAATTTTATCTGGGTCTTCGCTCTGCTCAGCTGGAATGCTATCTGCCTATCTTCAAGTCAACAGAAAACTAAACAAGCATGACATTTCTTGCTTCCCCCACTGATTCCTATCTCTACTATCTCTGTTTGGAGTCATTAAAGTTATCTAACTGCTCTCCAAGGTAACAGGTGACAAAGCCCAACAGATTTTATACACTTTGAGGCTGCCTTGAATGGTGTAAAAAAAGGGGGAAATACCATTTTAACACTGATACAGATAAGGATGACTTAAGGCTGATTCAGTCACCGGCTGGGGACAAGAAGTCCCTGAGGATTTTACTCCACTAGTTGTTTCCGACATAAGGGGCAGTGTTCATCTCCATTTCAAGGCCATTGAGCCAGCACAGTCCGAAAGCATTTCTGCAGTCATGTGGCCAGCATGACATCACAGAAGGATGTTACTTCCCACCGAAGTTAATAAACTTTATATCTACTTGCATTTGCATGCTTTTGAGCCGCTAGGTTGGCAGCAGCTGGGGTGAGGATGAGAGCCTTAGCAACTGGCATGCATGATGGTTGCAATGTCCCAGGATCATGTGATCAGCTTTTGTGATCTAACAAATGAAGTCAACAGGAAGCCAGATTCTTTTTGACAACCATGCTACTAATTTAACAAGTGCAGAGGTTTACTTAGCAACTGTGGCAAGAAAGGTGGTAAAATGGGAAAAAACTCACTTAACAATTTTCTTGCTTAGCCACGGAAATTTTGGGCTCAATTGTGGTCATAAGTCAAGGACTATCTGTATATTTATTTTATTTATTTGATTTATATCCCGCCTCTCTTCACCCAAAAGGGGAACTCGAGACAGCCAGGGGAATAGGTATATCCAAAATATACCACTTTATTATTTCATTTGATAACTGAATTCACCCAGGCCTTTATAGAGAGGATCACCAACCCTTTCTATTCCCCTCTGGATTTATTTTTGTCATTACTATTCTTTTGTTTTGTACTATTTTAGTGTTTTTGTATTCTTTGTTTTGAAATGTTTCAATGACTGTAAATCAACCAGAATTGCTGGGGGTTGAGTTGAATA
>JANHGC010000001.1:445487-457120 GCA_027560395.1 Boaedon fuliginosus | reverse complement strand
GGTAGAACAAATATGCTCAATAATAGACAAGGATTAATAGAAAGAGGTCGTAATCTTCTTTACCACAAGTAAACCATTAATAGTAACTGTTCTGGGGTTCTTTATTTTGCATGCTCCAATGCACTCCTCCCCTTGCCACACCAAGGTTGAAACAGAGTGGTTCTTGCATGATCTAAGGGGTTTGCAACAACTGTCTTGATGCTAAAGTACTCCACCTCCCTTTCTTTTGGGGAATATGTCACAGCTCAGACACTGCCAGCTGCTGCCCACTTTTCACTGTTGTCTAATTCACTCGGTGTCTGTATTTTTCTCTCCCTTCCCCTCCTTTTCTCCTTGCTTGTTTCCCCAGGTGTGTTCTGAGTCTGGAAGAGCCATGGGGATTGCCTCTCCAGCATTCGTTCTCGTCGAAGGCTGCTCAGGCCTGGACTTCTTTCTGTTTTCTCCCTGAACCTGCGGGGGGGACTGGCAAGTGCCGAGTGTGTTTTTCCCCCCTTCGTTCTTTCTGCTGCGTAGCATGTAGCACTCGCCGGCTCAGGCAGGCTACAGCCTGTTTGCTGTAGAAGTAGCTATCCTGCTGCTCCATAGAGCCAAGGCCTTTTATACTTGTGAGCCCTCTTCACTGGTGCTCATTGCCCTCTTACGAGAGCCTGGCTGAAGAGTGGGGGTAGTCTTGAATGGTCTGTCCAGAGAGGCAGTGGTGGGTCAAGAAAGCCAGAAGCTCCCAATGAGATGGGCTGCAGCATCTTCTTCAGCTGCCCAGGGACACATGGATCTCAAGACAAACACCATTTGTGTTTGGAAAGTCAGATGAATGGGAACAATCAGAGTTTTGTTCAAGCACCAGGGTAGACTCTCATGTTGTGCAAAAGGCAGACTTGGCACCTTCCCCAACCCACAGTCATATACCGAATGATATCTGAACTCCCAAAATTCCTAGCTAGTGTGATAGCCCTCCTACAAGAGACTCGTGGGAGTTGCAGTCCCAGCATATGGCAAGGCTGCTCTAAAGCCAAGGGCTGGACATCAGGTTTCTCCCTTAGAGCAGCAAGGACTCTTCCAGACCAGTCACTGCAAAGAGAGTAAGTTGGACTCTCTTAGTAGCAAGGAGAGGGCTAGGTCTGTGGTTCATCCTGCCCCCACACTTGCCCCCTCATCATGCCCCCCCCCCAGCCCTTCTAGCAAAATTCTCTTTGAAATAATGACTACAGATAACACAACCCCGTTCAACATGTCTATAACTTGGAGTGGATCTGGTCTCTTTTGTAATGCAGAGTGCTGGTCTGGTATAAAATGGAAGACATTTATCAATAAACTTATTTGCAATTAACACTGTCTCAGAAATGTTTGGAAAGAGGTTAGGGAGGATTTATTTTGACCTTTCTGAAATTCGATAAAAAGGATATCTATGACAGGTAATTCAAAGAACAAATTCTCCCATTTGGTATTCTGCTTGCTTCTGCACAGGGTGAGCATTGTATTTCACCAAATCGCAGTGGTGGTTGAGCCATTTTTTTAACTCCTCTAATTTATTATCCTCTAAACAGAAGATAAAATCAAGCCGTGGTTGGATATTTTAAAAAGGTTGCTTCCATGGTGTTTAAGGTTACTGTTTACCGTAAGGTTACTTACCGTTAGATACATCTTAAGAGCTACTTACAGTTTCATGATTGAAGAATAAAACTAGCTAGAGGAATTGCCTTGTCAAAATACATGGAACAGCTTAAAGATGTTTTAAAAAGTAATTTCAACTGGTAATATCCAGAATGCTCAGAAAACGAAGTGGTATCTTTGAAAGGCATCCACCCATGGCTGGCTCTGGCAAAAAAAGGGTCAATTAAGGTTCAGAGCCAAATCACCTATTTCAGAAAAGGCCATCCCCTTCTCCCCCTTGTCCACCCACATTCCTGACCACAGGTCTCTTCCCAAGGTTGTAATCCTACGGTTGCATATGGGGTGGTTGTGATGGGGTGGTTAAAATCTTTCTCATAGAACCTCCTTGAAACTGTTGTTTATTCCATAGACTCAAGATAACATGGCTGTTCAGATCATGGGTGTCTCTGCCTATGTATTCTGGGTGAGTGGGTGGGGAAATCAAGCCAAGGAGGCAGGCAAAGATGGCAAGGCTAGTGCTTAGATGGGATAAAGCGTGAGCAGAAAAGGCTTAGACCCAGACAGAACCTGCTTGGTGTTCCTTTTGCTTGTGAAAGGGCAGCAGATAGAAGGGCAAGATGTATTGTATTTTTAAGCATTTCAAAATCAGACATATGTATGTATACGTGTTCGTATACACCCACACCCAATCCCAGGCACACACATAACAAGGATTGGGATACCACTGTACCCTTTGACACCATCTGGGCAACTCTCTGACTCCTTTACATGCCAGCCCTTTGGAGCTAATTCTTCTACCTCCAGGAAAATACCCAACACTCCAAGTTGTTACCTATAAAGATTTTGGCACGAGGAGACAATGCATTTTTCTGCCTGGTTATACACAAGATGGGGAGGCTGGGCTGCAGCTGCACAAACGCGACACAAAACCTTTATTCACATCAAATACAAAATTAGATTCTCTAGAAATGTCTCTTTGTGATAAGTAACACCCAGGAGAAAGTAGGGAGACAACACCGCAATTAGCAGCTGTAGGGCCATCTCCCTGTGACGTTCCCTTCCTCCGTTTAGGGAAGGGAGCAAATGGCTGTGACTAGGCTTGGCTCCAGGCCTGCAGGAAACGGAGAAGGAGGACAACAATGGGACAACAATGAGCGCAGAAGCAGTTCTTCCCCTGCTATGGGCACAGGATCAGGGGGTGAAATTCAGAGAGGGAAGAATGGAAGAAGGATGAAAACTGGCAATCGACATAACCTATACTTCTGCTAAGGCATTACCATTTCTACTCGTTCATTTGGGCATCAGGGCTAAGCAGGATACTGAAGAGAAAATAGAAATGGGCCCACAACCCTCCCATTGCAAATCTACTTGCTTTGATCAATGCCCGTAAACATAAAGTAGGCACTTCAGAAAACTGGTCTTTAATGGATCTCAGAAGTGTGTGTGTGGGGGCTAACTCTTCTTTGGACTGCAGCCTCTATATTGCTCTATGGCACATCCTCTCACACTCACACTAGAGGTGACCTGGCTGTCTAGGAAGGGACCCACTCTTCTATCCACCAAGGGCTGCTTCCAGAGAGACCAGGGTGGAGTAGGCCTTAGCAGCATGGAGGAGGGTTATAGGATGTTGGATGGATGAGACCCAATTGGGCAGATAGGCAAGGGGCCAACATTTCCACAGGGCAATTAAATGCAGCCATGGTGAACCACATGGAGATGACACATGGTAAAGGGAAGACACCCCAGGCAAGAACACGGCAACAGCAGAGGCAAAGGGTCAGGTTGGGGAATCACCAAGTTGGGGAATGCTGAATAGAGGCTTCATTGTGGCAGAGCCTTCAGGATTGCATTCACTTCCTCTGCCACAGCTGTCAGTGCAAACTCAAACTGGTCCTGGGAAAACAAAAGCCAAGTGTGTAAAATAGAATGGACACAATCAAGAGTACCAAGAATTTCCGACCCCGGTTCCCTTTTTAGAAGGGAGAAGCACTACCCCCTCTAATAATATCTTCTAAAAAAAGAAGAAGCACAGTTTCCTTTTAACTTTAGTTTGAACCCTTTAAACGTGAGCACCGTTTCTCTTCTTTTTGGGTTGAGAGCCTCCTCCTTCCCCCAGAATAGTATAATGCACTTAAAAGTTAATATTTGATATTTACAAATAGCTGCAGTATTGATTTGTTACCTTGGACTACATTCCCTTAAGTAGCCAGCTCTTCCATCAGGAGGACTGCCTAGAATCCTTGTGAGCAAGGAAGCATCAAGACGTACCTTAGTCTGCACCACACCTGGTCTCTGGTCCCTCACGTGCTCCAAGGTGGCTGCAATATCTATCTCCTTCACACCTAAGATAGAGGCGAAGAGGTAAAAATCAGAAATTGGTGAATAAAACTGCTCTATGGGGGCTTTGGGGATACTGGTATCTGCATAAATCCCACATTCAAAATACGTGAGTAGACACAGAAAAGGTTAAAACAAATGTAGAGTAGATGGCAGATAGAAAAGGTGGCCTTCAAAGCATAATTTGAAGGGATCTGATTATTTAATGATGGCAGTGTACAGTATTTGAACTCTTGTGGAATTGGTATGACAAACTCTAGGGAAAAAGAATCACAGTAACAAGAAATTCAGTCAATATATAAGTCCATATATTTACTAAGTAGGTAGTAAGTAACTTTAATAGTAAATTTAATATAAATTATAGTAATAAATAAAATCTAATTTAATAATAAATAATCAGCTATATAAATCAACAAATACCTACTTTATGAAGATAGTGAGGAGGGTACAGGAGCTATCCAATATATGGAATGGGACATTACTTTGTCTGCTGGACAAAATGTATGCATGATCTCTAAAAGAAGAAGTTCATTTCTTCAGCTTTGTTGACAGCAAAAAGTTGGGAGAAGCAGGGGGGCTTTTGATAGATGCCTTTCTAAGGTTTTTAGAAAGTTAACTTGCTGTTACACAGAAGTAGCCTCTTGTGGAAAAAAAGATACTTGTTGGAGGAAAAGGAAAATAAACAATTGGAAGGAATCAACATCTTGGGAACTATGAAAGGAGGCATTTCTATTTCAAGAGCATTGTATCAAAATCCACATTTTAAAAAGGGGCAGATTCTTCCCAGGAAGAAATCTGATGTGGACTCCATAACATTATTGCTGTTACTGCTCGGATTGCTCTTATATTTATTTTATGTATTCATTAACGTTAGGAATTTTTAAGGACAATGAAAACAAAAGGTTCTCCAGAGAGGCGTGCTTACGAGGTGATTTCAACTATTTTCAAATAGACTAAAGAAACTATTCTGATTGTGACAAGTTGTGTTGCTGAATATCCTAAATTAAGGCTATACAATTTTCTTTGGGTTGAGGGTTTGAACTTGACCTTAAATAATATATCAGGAGCTGCAAAAAGTGGATGGAGGCAAGAAAAAAGATTACATTCATGAAATATTAAAAAAAAACTAAGTACAATAATATTCTCCATGTAGTATGACAATTTTCTAATTCCATCAAATTGAAAAAGCCAGATTTTGAAGGGGCAAAACTTTCCCTGAGACATTCGTTGTGTGGCTAACTGGTCATAGAATCAATTAGTGGGAATGTAATCTTTTCTTGTCAAAATAATACCTCTACTCAGGTATTAGAACATAATATTATGAATGTTTTAGACTTTATCTGCCTGTAATGCTTGGTATTAAAAAGAATTTAAGAGGATTCAGAAAAGTCTTACACAGCTACCCAAACCCTAATCCAACCTGAACATCTGCTTGATGGTACGCATTATTAAATAAAACATTATTTGAGAGTTATTTCACAGTGTGTAGGTAGGGAGGAAAAATGAACATTATTTGAATTTTCAAAGGTTGACTTTTTATTTTTGTTTTTTGCTAATATTCCTCACTAAAGTTTCCAGAGCAAACTTAGCAATTAAAGAGTAAGAGAATGGTCAGTTATGGATGAGCAACTAGCCACGCAACGTAACTAGGAATAATAACCAGTCTTTGTGATTCAAGGCTGTCAACAATGAAATCACAAAGGATATATGGTGAAGTTCATGCTGATTGGTTAATCTTAAATAACCAAATGTAAAGTAATGAGCAAGTGAGGTTGTAAATTTTTAAGTAACAGATTATTTAGGACGATTGAGAGAGGGGGGAAAAAAGCGCTGTAGTAATATATTTATGATGTCAGTGAAGGGAGATTTTAAATTTAGAAAATGGAAATGTTGTGGTTCCGCAGAGTGCTGAGGATCTGGCAGCCGATTCCAACTCGGTGGGAGACTTGGAACCAGAGTTGGATGGAAGGGAGGAACCGGCTGCTGATACTGTGCCTGTGGCTGGGCCGTCCACTAGTTATCAGGAACCCTCGGCTTCTGATAGCAGTGGAAAAGTGGCCCTGATTAATGCAAGATCTCGGAGGTTAATGAGAAGGCAGCAGCAGCAACAAAGGAAGGGAAGTGGCTGAGCCACAGCTGACCAGTAATTGGCCACATCCCATAGGATTTAAAAAGGGTGTGGTTGGAAATGGACCCTTGCAGAGAACAACTTGTTGGATTAGTATTGTGTTCAGAAGATTTTGGTCTCGTATTTGGAAGATGTCTCCGCTTTGAGTTTGAACCATGAATATTCTGTTACAGAACTCTGATTTATTACTTTGTAAATCTTATCTAGCAGTTTTGGCAGCTTGCCCAAGTAGTTGGCAGCCTGCTGGAGAACTTGAACAGCTTTGATAAACAAAGAATCTCTGAAAAGTTTGTGGTCTGTTTGTTGGAACTTTAAAATGACTCTGTGGCTTTAAGACCAGGCTGTAAAGTGTGGGTTCAGGGTGTGGGACATAACACATCCCCATGGTCATGAGAGGCCAGGTGAGGAGACACACCCCTTGATGTGAGTGATGTCAAGTTGGTCACACCTACCCAGTCACATGACCACCCAGCCGCGCCTATGCAGCTGGTCATTAGGGCAGATATCCAGTTGTTAAATTATTTAAATCACACCACTGGGCCCGGCAATCAGCAGAAGTAGCCTGCAGTACTGCATTCTAACCTCTGAGCCACTGCAGCTCATTATCACTGGATAATCTAGTCCCAAATCATTCAGACTTTGGATGATTAAGGTATATATTTTGCATTTAATGTGAACATCTACTCATCAGTCGATATCAAGGCAGGATATTTATTATAGATTTCTGAACTGTCTTCAGAGGCAGCAGAATGCAGTTTGAATTTTAACTTGTTGATAAGCAGTGAAGGTAAGATCTATTGAATCACATACAAGTTAAACGGTATGCAATGCTTCGTTGGTTCCAGATACAACCTCAATTGATATATAAAATAAGGTACCATATTTTTCAGAGTACAAGACACTTCAAAGTATAAGACACACCTAGCTTTTGGGGAGGAAAACAAGAAAAAAGTTGTCTCTGCCTCCCAGCAATTTGCCTCCTTGCAGCAAACAGCAAACAGCCTGTTTCAGCTTCAGCACAACTTGATTAGCACAAGCAGCTGATTGTCGGTTGGATCAGCCTCCAGACCATCAGCTGTTTCAGGCTGCAGGGATTGCCATAGCCTATTGTTGCCTTTGCACACCCCATTTTCAGCCTCTGCATCCATTTTTCAGCCTCTGTGTGCCCCATTTTTGGGTGGTGGGGATTGGAATGGACAGAAAATGGGGTGCACGGAGGCCAAAGAGGGGTGCACAGAGGCCAAAAATAGGATGTGGAGGTCGAAAATGGAGCACGTGGAGGTGGCAATAGGCAATGGCAATCCTTGCAGCCTGAAATAGCTGATGGTCAGGAGGCAGATCCAACCAACAATCAGCTGCTTGTCTAATCAGGTTGTGCTGAAGCTGAAACAGTCTGTTTGGTGTTTGCTGCAAGGAGGCAAATTGCTGGAAGGCAGAGGCCAAAGGGTGGGGGCTGGCGGGTGGGCAGGGCTTTGGCAACATTTGCTGTATAAGATGCACAGACATTTCCACCCACTTTTGGGAGGGAAGTGCGTCTTATATTCCGAAAAATACGATAACTGGTATTTTCTCCAGTTCTTTCTCTTCTATTTTATTGTCTCCAGGTACTGCCACGTCTAATATTCCAGATGTTTTTGTCTTTCTTATCGACAAATGTTATGTGGGTGTTCCTCTGTTTGAATTCTAACGTCCCAGAGCACTTCAGCTTCTTGTTTGCTATTACTTTGTCTACCTTGTGGCCCTTATTATTATATTGCCAGTTGTATTTTCGAAGGCTGTGCCAGTATTTCTAGTATGGAATCTGCCACCTTTACAAGTAGCAGCAGCGCACCGGCTGGCATTTTCATTGATGCGTCCACCAAGATTCCAAATCCTATTTTGTAATTAATGCCATCCCAGATCTTATTAAACTACATTCATTACTCATTTCATGCACATCCCATTACTCACTTCACAAGGGTTTTACCAGTCTGAAGTCCCCTTCTCTAAGCAGAACAGGACTTTCAGAGCTCTTCAGAATTCCTTTTTGTTTTAGTACTCTGAATAGTCTGGCATCTTCAGCAAAAAATTTTTTTTTTCAATTTCCATTCTATATATAAAAATTAAAGATGCTTATCCTTATACCAATTCCAGGCACCCGCTACTTATTCCTGTTCTGTGTCCTGTTTTATTTTGTTTAAAACAGTTGCCAATTCTTGAGAGTACTTACCCACTTCTCCCACAGCAGCGGAGTTTGCTTTAGAGCTGTTGTTGTTATTATTATTACTAACAACAACAACAACAACAACATTTTTATGCCGCCCAACTCCCGAAGGACTCCGGGCGGCTTACAACATGGATAGCAATAGCACTCAGATTTTATACACTGCTTATCGGAGCTTTTACAACACTTCCCCAAGCAGTTACAGAGTCTGCATGGTGAGATATTATTGAAATGCACATATTGAATGGATGCCAGGTTTGCATGGACCACAGAATGTGGTTTCCAGAGTCACAGATCAATTCTCGTCGCTAAAACATCTTTGCTGAGTACTTGCCCCTGAGGATAAAATAATTGGGAACATTAAAGCAGTGCATGAAAACTTTTGATTTGTGCTTGCAAATGAGCAAAGGGGGAAAAAAATGCAGAAATCTGACAATAAGGTAAACTATTCTCATGCAGCTGCTCCCGTCTAGTAACTGAGACTAAATAAAACTGTAACCCCTTTAACGCATCTGTTATTTCATCAAGTCGTCTCAACAGCATCAGCATCTGAAAAGTTCTGGCTGAGAAAATGATAAGACTAATTTCCTAAATTCCTTGGCATTCAATTTCTACTAATCCCATATTTTCCAGAGTAAGTTGGTCTGAATTAATTTTTAGGTCCTGGCAGGGAGATATAGAAATTCCCTTCCCCGCCAAACTTGTCAATACAATATATATATAACGGGATATCACCCTGGACCTTTGGTGGCTTTTCATTCTCTTCTTCCTCCCCAAAAACTCCCTGAAGGCTAATTGTTAGGTTGCACGTAGTTTTAAGTTCCTTCTTTCTCCCCACTAGAAAATAGATCAGTGGGTTAACACTGCCGTTTAGACAGGCACAGAAGTAGCCATACGTCATGAGTTTTAAAGCATTTTCAGGGTACATAACATCAATTAGACAAACGCCAATCAGTGGGGAAGAAAAGATGAGGAAGAAAAGGATGGCGAGCAGGATAGCTTTGGGCAGCTTTGCTCGCCTTTTCGTTCGTGGTTGAAGGTAGCCTTTGATGAAGAGGGTCAGACTCGAGACCACAATCAGTGGGACACAAACTGAGGTGCATATGAGAACGTGGTAGAACGGGGGGAACTCTTTAACCCAAACTGTCCCAAACAGAGCATAATTTATTGCATAGATAAATAAAGAGAATATCCACGCAACGGCAGAGATCATGGTGGACAGGTATACGGACTGATGGTATTGATACCAAACTGGGAAGAAGAGGGCCAAACACCGGTCAATGCTGATGATGGTCAGAAAAAGTTGACCAATGCAGTAAGTCCACACTAAACCTTCTACTAGTTCTGTGAGAAAACCCTGATTATTTAGGTGCCGAATTCCAGCCAGAAAAAGGAATATGAGAGCCCCACAGTCAGCCACAGCCCAATTGAGGATATAGACAGTGAAAGAATTCCTCTTAATCTTGAAACCCAAATGCTGGATGACAATTCCATTCCCAATAAGCCCTAGAATGCAGATTAAGACAATTAAAGAATAGATGAGCTTTTTCAGATAATCAGGCTCATAAAAGCTGCCCTTTGAGTCGGTGGTGTAAGTCTCATGGTATTCATTATAGTTGGATGTTAGATTTCTCATTTCTGCCACCGTTACTTCAGGAAAGGTAGGTGCCATATTGGTTGCTGTGGAATTAAAAATTTATTTTGATTTTTCTTCTTCTGTTTCTTGTTGAGAATTAACGATGGATCCAGACAGCTAAAGAACAAACCACTCGCCCTTATTTTAGTCAACAGATCAAAGGTCATTTGCACCCGTTTTGATTTTTCCAAGATGGAGGATGTGCGAAATTTCACGGAAAACCTTCAGTAGAAGTCACCTGGGTTGTCCTTTTGGGTACTCCTGCCTGGGTTCTTGCTCAAGAAGGCAAAAAAGGTGAAGATTATTATTCTCTACTATCAGTTTTCAGCCATATGGATCAGTTTATCCTCTGACATCTATAACTTTCTGGAACAAATGAAGATCTTGACTCCTACAAAATAAAAAAAAACTTGGTTCACCTCTAAGCTTTTCCACACAAGCAAACCAAAAAATGTCTCGTGGACAACAATTTATTTGATCGCTTTTCCAGATAAAAGAGGGAATCCTTTTCAGTTTTGTGTGGAGTTTGCTTTCCTCTGGTTCTTCTCAAGAACTGTGCAAGGTGCAGAGTGAAAACAGAACACACCACAATCAAACGGTCTCTCTGATGGCACATAATATCTTATGGATCTTTCCATCTTTTTTTAAAAAAGTGTAATTAAAATTGCTGCACAAAATTATTGCTCATAATTCTTATCCTTCTAAAATGTTCCCTTTGGGACCACCTATATATAAATAAATAAATATTTAATAATAGTCTGGTTGGTTTATATTTGGTCACTGATGATGAAAACGTTACTGTCTGGAAACACTAGCTGATTTCAGTTCTGCCATTCTAAATGTTTGCACTAATATGCAATCTTACATTGTTGTTGACAATTTAACCAGGATTTTAACTGGCTGTTGAATTTTAGAAAATTTCTGTCTTTAATAATAATAATAATTGTAAACATTACTTCTAACTGAGCTCCACCTGAAGATTAGAATGAATGTTCCCAGCAAAATAAAAAAAATATTCTGAATGTAGGGGATTTTACTTTCCTGAGGTAGGATGAGTTATTGAGAAGCTGGAGATGGTTGGATTTCCTTTGATATTTATCAGCCATTTCCACACAGTTTTTCCTCTTCCACTTGCTTCCATCTGTCTGTTATTTGCACCAGGGAAGAAGAGGAGACCCCGAGACCCTGACAGAACTCCCCTCCATTTCCTCTTATAGATAAGAGAGCCTAGTGGTCTCTGCAGATCTCCAAAATTATTTCTTTTTTTCCTGAATGGGATGTATGTCCTGTCATCCCAAGGTTCTAGGTATCTGACATCTCATTAAGGTAAACTCAACTCAACTCAACTCAACTCAACTCCACTCAACTCAACTCAACTCAACTCAACTCAACTCAACTAAAACCTAAACAATATTACTAAATAATAGAATAAAATAAAATATACAATGAAACAATAGCCCACCATACAACTTAAAAATCACCTCCTTCCCCAGACCAATCTCTTTCACAGGAGGGCTGAAAGTAAGACCATATTAATACTATAATATAATATATAATAATAATACCGTGTTTTCCCGAAAATAAGACCCTGTCTTATATTTTTTTTGCCACCCCAAAAGGCACCCGGTCTTATTTTCAGGCGATGTCATCCACTGACTAACCTATGAGTTAGGGGCATGTGTATGTTGGGTGGACGTGTAAAAATCAAGCTTGGTCTT
>JANHGC010000001.1:416647-434204 GCA_027560395.1 Boaedon fuliginosus | reverse complement strand
CCGTGAAGACCTGGCTTTGCCATCAAGCATGGACCTGATCGTCTGTTTACCACCTCCCTAAATGGTATGATTGGATGCGTGAATGTGTTTTGAAATTTTTAATTGTATAGGATTGTCTTTTAGCTGTATTGTTTTTGGCTGCCTCAAGTTCCCCTTTTGGGTGAAGAGAGGCGGCGTGTAAATCTAATAAATTATTATTATTATTATTAATCTGCATCTATCTACATGGTCTTCTTTGAGAGTGAGAGCAGCTGTGCCTCAGCACATCTGCTCAGGTCAAGGTAAGGGTGCAAAAGAAAAGCATGTGAGCATGTTAGTAGCTCAAACCATGGAGGCAAAGTGTGTACAGGTGGGCTGGCACCCACAAGGTATAAGAGTAAAACTCCCCTCCTTCCTTTGTAAGGTATTTCTTTTTTTTTCCTTTTTTTAATAAATTTTATTTATAAGTCACAATTACATAAAAAATACAAATAATGTATTATTTCCAAGCTTTAGCAACTTAATCCAAGCCTGAGTTTTTTCAGTGACTCATACAGCAACAGTCTACCATCTGAGCACAATATTACATTCTCTATAAGGTATCAATAATATGTCTTCTGTATATAATAAATATTCTCAATATCACACTGTTTGAATAAACCTTCTATTCCATTTTATCCATAATCTCTTCAAGATATTAAATATCTATATATCTTAAGCAGATATCCCTTTTATGACCAGTTGATTTTTAAAGCATCCTAGGATTAGCATATTTTACTTATTCGATGTTAATTCGGGTGAAGAGAGGCGGGGTATAAATTTAATAAATAAATAAATAAATAAATGTATGTTTACATATCCAGGCTTCCCACTTCTACTATTATTTCCTATTTCTATTAAAGTGGTTCCCACAACTATAAAATTCAGTCTTCTCCCCATTTCAAATTCCTGTCTTTATACTAATTTTGGACGGTATTGCTCCCACTTTTCTATGTTAATCCATCATCTCTTACTCATTTTCGTAACTCCACTCTTATTGATTTGTCGGCATCTCTCCCATACTCCTCCCATATAATACTGTATATTTTTGTCCCATTCATATTCGGTCTAAGCATTTCTTCTGTCTCTATCACTTCCTCACTTTTTTTTGACTCTTGGAATGTTTTTTTCCTCACTTTTGGGGTATCTTTCTGCATATCCCTTTTTGATTTCTGATTTTTTTTATTTTTGCTCTCTCAATGTGTGATTCACCATTCCTGATTTTTCCTTAACTGACTTTCCCTTTTTATCTTTTTGTGACCTTTGTTGTTTTCCCTTTCCTATCTTTTCCTCATTTCCGTCTACTTTATTTTCTATTAGCTGATTACCCGGCCTTGCTTGGGGTTATTTTTTTTTTTAAATAAGAATATTTATTATTTTATTACATTTTTTATGCCGCCCAATTCCTGAAGGACTCTGGGCGGCTTACAACATGGATAGCAATAGCATTCAGATGTTATACACTGCTTATCAGAGCTTTACAACACTCCCCAAGTGGTTACGGAGTCAGCCTATTGCCCCCAACAATATGGGTCCTCATTATATTTGTGCCACAGCATTGGCGGGCCTTCTGAAGCCCCCAGTGCCTCTCCCACATAATTTGCAGGCCTTATGAAGCCCTCACCGCCCCCTCCCACATCTACACTCTGGCAAGGTCAGCCCAGGCTGGCCCTGGGGCAAGACCAGGCTGGCCCAGGGGAAAGGTTGGCTTTGAGGAAAGGCAGCCAGGACTTGACAGTGGTGCTGGGCCACAGTAGTTTGTGGGACTTCTGAAGCCCCCGCACTCCATCCCACATGTCCCAGGAGACCTTACTTGGTGGGGTGGGCTTCTCCATTTAAGTGCTGTTTGAAAATATGGTGCTTCAGTTTAAATATGGAGCCTCAGTTTGAAAACTGCACACACACACACAGTAGAGGGAGGGAAAACTGCACATGGTCAGTAGAGGGCTGCTGCTTGTTCATTAAGAGTGTCCTCTTTGCCCCCACCAAAAAAGGGAGCAACAACCCCCCCCCCTAACATTTTGTGACCCCAACAATGCTGATCTTACTATGCTGAGCTATCTATCTGCCAAGTTTGAGCTAGATTGGTGCAGGACTGAAAGATTGAATAGAACACATACAAACACACATCTCCATCCCTCTTCTCTTTTATTAGATATAAAATAATATATAAGATAGATTTCCTGACTTTCTTGTTTATTATTTGGTATATTTTGATGTTGATTATCTGGTCTCCTCATCATTTATTTTATCTTTTCATGGTTCCTGACCATCATTTCCTACGTCTCTTAAAGTATCATTAATATTATTTTTAAAGCGTCGTCTTCTTGTGATCTCATTTTGGCTTATTTTGTTATTATTTGATAGATCTAAGAGTTTATTCAATAGTCCAGTCAATTCCCAATGTCCCTGTCATATTTCCCTGGGTTAACCAATATTAGGGTGATTTGAGGTTGTCACTGCATTTCAAAGTTCAAAGACTTTAATAACCGCCCTTCTAGTCCAGTCATTTACAGCTGAAAAATGTTTTTTTTTTCTCAATCAATCCACTTTGTTTTCCTTTTCCTCCACTTCTGTTGCAGGCAAGATATCTCCAGATGAAAATATTGTCCAATAATGTCCAAAGGTTTCCCAGAGATCCCGTATGACAAGATAATGGTGGGAATAGCAGGGAAGTCACATCTTTATTTAACGTCTTAATAGTCTACCAAGAGATTTCAGATAGTTCCAATCCATCCACCCTAATCAAAGCAGCATTTAGTTCGTTTTCCAACTCTATATTCCCTTCCTTGGCCAGCAGATGTCACTATTGTATTTTCTCCTTCTTTTCCTCCACACCCACTGCAAACAAGTTGTCTCCAAATGCAATTTTTTTTCTGGTATTATCCAAGGGTTTCCCAAAGAGTCCTCAAGCTAGATTAGTAATAAAAATAAGAGGGGTATAGTCCAAAGATTTAGAACAATTTAATTTTCACAGAGCTCACCAGTCCAAACTTTCCTTCCTTCTTTTCCTTCCAACTACAATTTCTTTTCTTTTCTTTATCAGAACAACCAAACAAGGGCTCCTGGTTTATATTTGTTGCTTTTTACCTCCCTTGAGCCCCACTTCCACAGGGAATATTTTGGGGAAAGATTCAGACAAAGACTAGAAGAATTCTTACCCAGGCTGAGCACACTGTTATCAGGTCTTTACTTACTGTTCTTTGCTTCTGTCTTGGTTGTTCTCCCGGCTTTGGTTCCACCATTATGGCTGTCCTCTTTTCTGACCAGTTCAAGGGGTCTTCTTCGATACTGTCGGGGAGCCTGCTCTCTCCTCACAGCCACCAAAGTATCCCCTCCACCTTCATCACTCCTCCAGGGTGAAATTAGGCTCTCTTGGAGCCCCCGAAACAAAAGAAATTGGCAGGATCCGCGGAGCTACCATGAGGTCTGTGCCACTTCACCACAAGTCCTCTGCCTTCTCCCTCATCAGGACAAATCAGGAATCTATTGGTTGTGATGGAGGATTAAAAGTAATCCCCAGTGTGTTTTCTCTCATCAGGACAATTTCTGCCTCCTTGGACCAGTGTAGTTTTCCCCAGACTGCATTAATTTTTAGTGCTGCTGGGTAAAGCTGCTGTAGCTGTAGGCATTTGGTAAGGTGCCTGCATTGCTAGCTGCTGAACAGATCCTTGCATAGGGAAAAAAGTCTCTTTTAAAAATAGGAATTGCAGTACTTAGAGCTGACACAGAAGGTGCTGCTGTGGATCCTTGCTGAACTGCTGGTGTAGGAACAGAAGTAGGAAGTCTCAGATGTATTTCCTGGACCATCGCAGCAAGACTCTTCATTTGGAGCCAGAGCTTGTCGAGGGAGGACTGATGCTCTGTGAAGAGGTGAGGAGGCCTTGGGGTCACACCCACCCAGGGCTGAAGATTGCAGTCTGGAGGAGCCTGAAGACATGGAGCTGCTGCTGGGGGACCTTGGAAGATGGCCATTAATGGAGGTCCCGATGTACTCGCTGCTGGTGATTAGTTTGGGATGCTTGGGATCCTCAGAGGCAACCGGTCAACCAGGGTTGCAGCCAAGAGAACCTGGTAGACTGGAATGCTTAAAGCCATCTGGAAGACCTGGTCTACTGGAGCTGCTGTTGCTGGAGAAAGCTGGAGCCATGGAGATGTCGCAGTTGCAGGTAAGTTGGCTGGCAGGGTCTGGAGGGTGGCTGGGCCAATTGCCCATGCCATTCTGATGTCAGCAGTTGTGTGGCATTCCCAGAAGACCCAATGTTGGTGCCAGTTGGCCTGCTTGCAGTTTTTGGGAGGCAGCTGGGCCAACCGCCCTTGCCATTCCAGTTGTGGTTGTCGGGAGTGGCATAGCAGTCCCTGGGAGGCCTAGAGACACTGCAGCCACTGTGAAGGTACGCTGCAGGGTGGGTAAGGTGGGCATTGTGGCTGGTGGTACCTGGGTGGCCAGTGGCGTCTGACTGATTGCCAGTAAGATGGCCATTGTAACTGTAGTGGGCTGTGGTAGGACTTGCTGGGCAAGGGCAGCCAAGCCTGGAGCACCCGTGGCCAGTAGTGGTGCTGGTTGGGTGACTACCGAGGCCTGTTGAATGGCCATGGGTGCCACTGTGTTTGTGGCCAGAATTGCGGCCATTTGGGTTGACTGGTGCCAGAAGTAAAAGTACCGCCATATTTGTTGTGGGCATGGCAAGTGGAAAGGAAGCTGCCACCATGTTTATTAAAGTCGTGAATGGGAGGAAAAACATTGCTGCCATTGCCGATGAGGCAATGGCCATTAAGTTGGTTGCCGCCATTTCCATTGCTGGCATAGCAGTGCTTACTGGGGCTGTTGCTGCTGCTGCCAATGTGGCTGCCATTGCCATCATTGCCATTGAGGTCTCCATTGCCTCTGAAGCCACTGAAGCCGCTGAGGTCTCCATTGTCGCCCAAGCCACCGCCACTGTCTGGGTCACTGCCAGCATGACTGTCACATCCAGGATGGTGGTAAGTGCCGCATGGGGAATCATGCCAGTGGTGGGTAGCCCGAGCATCTGCAGGATGGCTGCACAAAGTTGCTCAGGTGATACCTGGGTTGTTGGCATGGTGCTCTCATGCATGACCGCATCCATGCCAGCTGCTTCCCTGGGGCTGGCACCAGCTGTTCCAGCCTTGGTTGTTGCAGCTGCAGCTGGAGTCCCTGATGTCTCGGTGGCCATTGTTGAAAGTGAGGTAGCCTTGGTTAACTGTATATCCACAGGAGCGAAGAGCTGGGCACCTGCCAGGCTTGGTGATGTCTGGGTAGGCTTCTGTATGCTTGCTTGAAAATCGAATCCTGATGAGCCATGAGTCTAGGAAACTTTCAGATCCTCTTCATCTGCTTGCTCATCTTCATTGGCATTTTTGGGATCTAGAAGTTAACCATCCTCTGCTACCAATCTGTTGGGTGAAAATCCAATGGATGGTGGTCGATTGACCATGATGATTGCTTCTAGACAATGCTCATGCATGTTTTTGCTAAAAATGAACTCTTTTTATTGAACTATAAACAAAAACAATAAAAGTTTACAAGTAATCTGGATCTGTCTACATGGTCTTCTTTGAGAGTGAGAGCAGCTGTGCCTCAGCAAATCTGATCAGGGCAAGGTATGGGTACAAAAGGAAAGCAAGGTTGACTCAGCCTTCCATCCTTTCTAAGGTCAGTGAAATGAGGACCCAGATTGTTTGGGGCAATAAGCTGACTCTGTAACTGCTTAGGAAGTGTTGTAAAGCTCTGATAAGCAATATATAAAATCTGAGTGCTATTGCTATCCATGTTTTAAGCTGCGCAGAGTCCTTCAGGAGTTGGACAGCATAAAATGTAATAAATAAAAATAAATAAATAAATAAATAATATGCTAGAGCTGGTTGGGCTTCTTTGGGGACCTTGTGCAATCTCAGTCAATTTGGAGAAACTCCAAAAATAGCTTTAGTAACTAAGTGAAGGGTGCTGGGCAGCCCGGCCTACGATTTCTGGTGAACAACGGTGCTACATGTAGAGTGATCTTGGCAGACTTAGGGATGCCAGAGTTCCTCCCTCCGTCAATCCCACTGGTACCTGGTATTCATAGGTGCTGTCAGTCGCTCCCTCTGGCCCCAGCCCTGCCAACCGCTCTTTCTCCCGCTGCTTGGCATGTTGGCGCAAGCAAAAGACCACAGCAGCAGCAATGACGATGCCGGCCACACAGGCCAGTAACACAAAGGTGAGCAGCACCGAGCGGAAGGTGTTACCAAAATGGGCAGGATGGGGGTAGGTTGCAGCCTCATTGCGCTGTGGAAAGACAGGCATAGATCAGGTGAGCTTGGCATAAATAAGGAAGCACCTCCACCAAAGGCAGATGGCGGACAGGGTCTAGCCCAATATGGGAGATGGTAGTCCTTCAAATGTCGCTGGGGTCTAGTTCCAGCAACCTCTGCCACAGCACAGCCAATGGCAAAAGGGATGTGGCGGTTGTAGTTCCACCACATTTGAACAGTCACAGCCATCACTGGTTTAAGCTACATGCTTTGCTAGTAGTTGCTGTTCCATCATCCTGGCACTGGGGATGAAACAATCAAAATTGCTACTGCTCACTGCTGACATCTCCTCTGGCTCTGTTCCACCCCATCACTAAAACCTGGAACCTTTGCTGAATTCTCAATTCTATTCTTTCCATATTTTGCAGCCAATGCCATTCTTCTTCTATCATGCTGGGAGCTGAAATAATTTTCCTAGGCCCATCTCTTCTCCTGGTCCCAAGTCTCCCTTAGCTCAAGGGAGCTCCAGACAGGCAACTTGAAGGGTTGGCTAATGAGCCAGAATTCTCAGGGCTCTCTCTTGGCCTAATACCACCCAAGCTTAAAAATGGTATGAGGTCAATCACAGGCAAGTCTTACCTGTCCTACACCCATCTGTAGGATCTTTACTCCCACCTCTGATTCCAGCTCTGACTTCACCAGGGCTAGAGGAAGGATAGAAACGAACAAGCCATACTAGAGAGCGGAACTTGGGCAAGTGCCAAGCAACAACTGAGTGAAGAATAGAAACTGGGAGAAACTGAGAAGCTATTGGGAGCATGACTTCGAGATTGGTCTGTTTCTGTTTGGCATGGTGGGGTTACTACATGAATAGAAAGGATAATACTGTGATAGAGGAAGGTCCTTTGCTCCCTCTTTTATGGACCCCAACGTTATCTTTCCAAACCATATTGATTTTTATTGGGGGGGAAAATCACCATAACAATAACACAAAGCAAAACAGCCATGCCAACCTTCTGCTAGGCTGAATATACCTCTCCTGAAGAAGAGAACATTCTAAAATAATAATATTTACAATAATACTGATAATAAAAGTAATAGAAATAATAATGTTATGGTTCCAAGTTCCAAAAAAGCATACTAATACCCACTTTAGCATAGAAGGTATCCTGCACATGTTAAACAGGATATTGTAGTGTCCTGATAAGTCTAGGACACAGAATTGGTGTAATTGTGACTGATTTGCTCTCAACTTACCTGCCCTATTGGCGACATCATTCAGAGACAAATTTTGATGGTTTTGACGGATGCGGAATGTGAGAGCTGGACCCAACACACTGCATAAGGAGAGATTTGAATTTAGGATTCTGCTTTCACTAAGCAGACTGTTCAGTCAACAAGTGTGCTTACTTTGACCATTTCTGCTGGATGTCTCTCTTATAGCTACCCATCCTAATTCCTTACAATGACCTTTATGTAAGGATATCTTAGTTTTCTCTTCATTCATGATTCTGCCAATGAGCCAGGGAACCCCAGAATGACATGAAGCCCATCAAGTGGTTCGTAAGATTGCTGTTGCCAGGGAGATGGGGGAGTTTATTGCTTTTTGTATTCTTTTTAATTTTGGGGTTTTATCCTAATAAGCTGCCTGGAGTCACCGAGGGTAAGTTGGGAGGCTACAAACCTTTTCTTAGAGAAACAACTCAGAGGATTCTCAACAGAATTGATTGTAATGAAGAAAAGACTTAGTGTTACCCATCCAATAATGAGAACTCACCAGGGTAGGAGATATAGGGTAGGAGACTGTATAATCCATTCCAAAGCAATATGAGGCCCTACAAGTATGTTGGGATAGCCAACTGGCTACATATTCTGGAAGTTATAGTCCTAATGTATTGAGGAGCACTAAATTGGGGGAAATTATCTCAAAGGTACAAGGAAGTCCATGTAGACTGTTCATTATGAGAACTGCATGACATTCTGGCTAGCTATGTCACACCAGTACTTCCTCTGGTTATTTCTCATTAGATTCCTCCCTTTCCAGAACCACATTTCAGATTCTTATGGATCCCTAGATCTCAACTGAGCTACATCACTTACCTGATATTGATGAAGCTGGTAGTAGATAAGTGAACACGTTCAGCCAGGGTCTCAAGGAGATGAATGCCAACAGCAAGACTTAATGGCCTGCAGGTGGTAGAAATGCAGTAGGTCAAGACTTAGTGGCAAAACATGTGGAGAAGGGTTGATAAACAGCAGATAAATAATTCCCTTTAGGTATTTAATTTTAAGATGTGTGAACTTCAACTCCCCAAATTCACCAGCCAGTCATGCCAGCTGGAAAATCCTGGAAGTGAAGCCTACACATCTTAAATTTGCCATGGTTGGGAATCCTTGCTTTGGGTGTTCCATCTTGCATATTAACCATCACCTGGCACATACCTTACATAATCATAGATCTTCTCTGGTAAAAACCATGTTAGCCATTTGTTGGGGTTCATATCTGATTTATCCAATGTCACAATAAACAAAAGAAAAATTTTATAGTTTGTGATAAGTGAATCAAACATAACAGAGTCACTCATTAACCTAACCTTCAGTTTTATCATAGCACTTCTCTGTGTGTAAAGAGTAAGGAAGATCTCTTGCAGGGATTGTTACTGAGACAAGAGATATACTGTTTTAAGTCCAGAAAAATGAGACAACATTTGGAAGTGGCTCAGACAAAGACCTCTCTAATTCACTGAAGGGGAGGAGGCACAGTACAATCAGTCTTGCAAGGGTCTGATATCATAACCCATCTCAGTCAAAGTAGATTTATCCATCCTGTGGGTTTGATTTTGTAGCCCAGCCTACCTGGGGGACAAACCTCCTGGCTTCCAAGATCCTCCCATTCCACCTTATACCACTCCTCTAATTTGCTTGAATTGTCCCACCTATGTTAATTATATATATTCAACACCACAATAATTGCATTCAGTTATCACACTGAACCATACTTGATTTTAACCATGATTTGTTGGACAAGCTACAAATGATTAGAGTTTTTTTAGTACTTTTAATTAATCAAGGCATGCTCATCCAGTTCCTACATTTGCTTTCTCTTCTTTTTCAGTCTTTTTTGTTATCTTTTTGAATTAGGTAAAGCTTTTGACTGGAACTAAAACGCTAGCCAAGAATAAGCCAGAAAAACTAACAAATCCTGTGCTCCCAAGGTATAGGTTATATTAATCCACAGTTGCAATTAAACCCAATATGCAAACAGACTTTGATATAGCAGAAGACTGCTTTGTAAAAAACCATAATTTATTCACTGATTCTCTTTTCCATGTCACGCCAAGTGAAAAATAAAGCAACCATAATATGGCTGAACATGATGCATGTATCCCACCATTGTGCAGATGCAAATGCGAGTAATTATTGGAAGTATCACCCTATTAACTGCTGAAACTTGTCAATGTGCAGCTCAGGTTTCTCCAGCCTTGCTCACTCCAGACAGACTCATTTTTAATTAGGCCGAGAAAGCCTGGACTACCAGCCAAGCTAGCCTACCATGGATTTGGGGTGATGTAGGAGGCACTTGTCTGATCCAAATCCATCTCATACATGTATGAGTCAAGTGTATCCATACCTTGAATAAACCAAGCCACACAGGCAGTCCTCGACTTATGATCATAATGGAGCTTGCCCATTGTGGTTGTAAGTCATCATAAATCAGTTCTAAAGCGGGTCATTCGCATGACCAAATCCAATTTTTGTGACCTTTTTTGCAACAGTCGTTCTGAAAAACTACAAGTAAATGCCACTTTGCTGCAAAAATGCCACAAAACAAGGACACATGATTGCGGGATGCTGCAAATGGCTGTGAATGCAAGCTGGATACCAAGAGCTCAAAATATAGTCACATGACCATGGGGAGGGGAGGGGGAGACAGTCATTGGAATTTCAGACCCATGGAATCTGTAGCAACTCTGAATGGTTGCTAAGTGATAGGTTATAAGTTGAGGACCCAGCGGCAACTTGCCTCTCTGGATCCACTCATTGTTTTGCCCCTCCCTTATTTCCCCAGACACACTCTTTCTCTCACTTCTGATCTGTGACGACGTAGCCATATTCCTCTGCCGCCAATGGTGTCTCTGACTGCACCTCATCCTTATTTAGTACACCTATTACCATGCGACTCTTCTTCATCATTGCCACCTGCTCCTCAGGACTGCTGGTATCACCTTCCCAGGGGCTTAAGGGCTTGTGTGAGTCTGGGGGAGATGTTGTCATTGATATGGAGGTTCCAGTTGAGCCAAATGTCTCCCCGTGTGCCTGAATTTGCCCCTCTGTGGGAACGACACTGACAGAGTCTTCTGGAGAAGGGGCTGCCTCTGGCTCCTCCCCATGTTGCATTTCTGCTTCTGTCACCTAAATGAAGATGGAAAGGTCACTCTTCCTCAGCACTCAACACTTCAACCAACAACCCACAGCTATCTTGATAGCTCCTGCTTGTTATTATGGCCAGCCTTGCAAACTCCCTTCTCAAACTCTGCCTCAGGTTGCTGGTTCCACCCTCAAGTTTGAATTTGTAACCATCCGTTCTCTTCCTCTTCACAGGAACCACATATGTAAGAATTGGCTGGGGATGGTTGTTCTCTGATGGTACGGGCAAACTATAGTCTAAACGTGGCCCCAGAAAATCTCCAGTCCCTGCCCCAAGAGGGCAGGGGCAAACTGTTTGGCCTTATTTCAAGGGGAGAGAATGAATAGGGGATTTAGGACCGTGTTTAGATCACAAATATCAGGTGATCTCTTCAAACTCTTCCCCAACCCTCTACTAAATTGGGCAAACCACCCATTCTGGCTATGTTCAGAAGCAACTTCCATCACCCTCCACATTTCCTGTGGCCTTTGGAGACTAACAGCTCCTCCCCCAACTCACAAAAAGCAAAGTGACTCTGCCCCACGTACAACCCCATTGCCCAGTTGTGTGCTTTGGCGGGGAGAAAAAAAAATCAAGGCTGACTTAGCGGGATCTACTTCTCATATCCAGATATTGGCTCAAGTACAATGTATTCCTCCAGTGACTAATCAGAAAACACATTTCAATGTTTTGGGATGAGGGATTGTAGAGACCCAGAGATTTCTACCTATATCAAGAAGCCGGTGAACTTACCCGCTTGGATTCCAGAGCCTCCGGTTCAAGCCTACCAGCTAAGGAATGAATTAGAGAAGGAAAGTGCTTATTTTCTGAGGTGAGGGGAAAAAAAAACCTTTAATGTGTTTATTTTCAAAGTAGTGAAGTAGAAATTAACAGTCTATAACTTTCTTCATGTTGTCAAAGTCCCATCATCCCCAGCCAGCCTGGCAATGGTCATGGCAGTCACAGTCCACCATTAGAGAGTTACTAGTTTCCTACCCTTGCACTTAAGGGAAGACATTCTGCGGAGGCTCAAGCATGTTCTCTGATTGCCATGTCATAGGCTCCAGAGCTAAAATACCAACAGAGGAAAAACAAATTCTGGGGTGAAGCCAGCACAAATTTAAGCCTGGGTTGCATGAGCTAGCAGAGGGACAGCACAGACTCTCCTCTCTTCAGATTCAGCCCACAGGGTTCCTATTTCACATCCAGACACAAACCTCCTCCAACCTCTCTCCTCCAGCTACCAAACCATCCCTCCTGCCTCTTTCGGTTCCAAGTCCTCATTCCTACTCACCGTGTTTATTGGGACTCTGAAGGAACTGAATAACGTCCTGTGGTTTAATCCCATAGTTGGCAAATATTGCCGTAAGCCTCTGCACAAGTCTATCTGTGGATAGAAAGGAAGGGATCGTGTTTTGCTTCCGTAGCTTAATCATCACCAAGGTTTTCAAAACCTAGATAAATAAGAGAAATGATTCTCAGAGGGCCGTTGAAAAATAAGAGAAGTCTCACCTGGCTCGGTTGAGTGTGCTTGAGACTCCGCTCTGTTTTCAAGGTTGTCACGACTGTCCTGAAGAGGGTAATCTATCTTGGGATCTTGCTTGTTCTCAGCCCAGTTTCTGGATTTACCTGTCTGTTCCTGAGTTAAGTAAAGTGCCCCCAGGTCTTGGAAAAGTTGACTTCCATCCAGCCCCTGCTGTTCCCTGTAGAAAGGAGCAGTGCTGGCACTCATGAAGACCTTGGAAGGAGCTGCTTGGTCTAAGAAAATAGGAGACTTTGGGTTGTGACCACCAGAACTGCCCTGGAAGGTGCCATCTGGATAGCTGAACTAAAGCAAAAGTACACAGAAAGGCAATTTAGAAACAAATGAAACCAATTGTCTTAAATTGAGTCCCAATTCTGGTCAATCTAGCTCATTGTTTCATTTGCAAGGGCTCTCCAGGTTTGTGATATGAAGCTTCCCCAGATTTTCTTGGAGGTAGCAAGTGCTGCCAAATTAAAGTTTTCTTCACTGAATTTTTCAAGTCACCAATAAACCCTATTGATTGATTGATTGATTGATTGATTTGATTTATTTATTTATTTATTTGATTTATACCCCGCCTCTCTTCTCCAGTCAAGGGGAACTCGAGGCGCTTACAACAATAATAAAATACATCTAAAAGCAGTTCATATAACAATAATTCTATTGGCAAAGCACTGCCACTCTATTCTCTCTCTAAAATGTCGGCTCCGGCTTTCAACTAGAGGGTGGTATTATACTGATTTAGCTTTGCAGGATATGTTAAGCAAAGCCATTGGAGAAACCCTCTGGTTTTGCTCCCCTCCCCTTTTTCAGTGTCACCACCCAGGAGGAAACCATCTGCCAATCACAACACTGTTATGATTAGTAAATGGATTTGACAGATAGCTAGACTTTAGCCATCTGTCAAAATCTGGTACCGAAACAGATGATGTATGAGGTGACAGAGGCTGCCTATTAAAACAGGAGAGGCTTCCCTGGGCAGCCCCCACAGCTGCAGGGTGGCATAGGCTGGCACACTTCTCCTGCCTTCCTTGTCAGCCCCAGTTAGATACAAATAGGGAAAGGACCTGCCACTGTTTTTTTTGGGTTTCAGACAGGAACCTTTCTCAGTTTTCCTTGAGAATCCTAAGAACTGAAGTTGATTTATTGAAGCACCATAACTTAGCTACAGAGGGCTTTGCATTTATAGGCCCCATAACTAATTATTTGCTATAAAGAGGGATCTTAGATAATATTTAACTAGAGTACGTGAGATAATAATAAGATCCATGGTGGTACAGTGGTTAGAATGCAGTATTACAGGCTAACTCTGCTCACATTGCCAGGAGTTCGATTCCCTCAATTCTGACCAGTTGAAGGTTGACTTAGCCTTCCATCCTTCCAAAGTCAGTAAAATGAGGGCCTGGATTGTTGAAAGCTATGTGCTGGCTCTGTAAGCCGCTGAGAGAGTGCTGTAAAACACTGTGAAGCGATATGTAAATCTAAGCGCTACATGCTGTTGCTACAAAGAACTATGAGACCGTCCAATCAATAGCTTGACTCTTTGTTCCTGCATTCTTCCGGGAAACAGGTATTATTTTTAATTAATGGAACTGTTTTTAAAAAGAAAAAGTGGATGGGGAACCTATGACCAAGATGTTGTTCATTTCCAAATGTTATCAACCCTATCCAGCCTGATAGGGCTGATAAGATTTGGAAACGAACATCTTAGAAGGTCATAGATTTATGGCGATTAGGGCAATGATCGCCCAATAACCCCTGGAGGGCCACAGGTGTTTCCAACCAGTATGAAATAAGCAAATCCTGCAGCATCATTCCCTAACTCTGTGCTCTTTGTCCACATTGAATCCAATTCATTCCCAGCCAGTAAGTGGGCTGAGGCTATTCTCCTTGATGCTCAGTAGCTGTATTGAAAGACACACACCTGGTAATGAGGGTAAGGAGACAGGAACGCATTCTTGTGACCTAGTTCAGGCTGAGAGGCCAAAAGCAGTTCCAGATACCTCTGCAGGAATGCTGGGGGCAGAGGAGGCTGGTGAGCTCCCTGAGCGGAGGAAGGCTGGGATGACAAAGAGGGTCTTCTGGAAACTAGGTGAAGAGGTGGCAACCTGTAAAGGGGATATTCCAGGGTAAAACGTCTGTCCATCTACCTAACCATCCATTAACTGCCTTATTATATGTCTCTGCATTTGGGAGGATTCTGAGCAGTTTGCTGTGTTTAGATGCAAACTGGGGACCAAAAGTTCCCTATCTCCAGTTCAACAATTTCTGCATGGTAACATATGGTCACACCCAAAACCCAGCTCTGCCAGTGTATCTTTCACACGATCAGAGCCAAATTATAACAGGACCCGCGGAGTCCTTCTGGCTAGAGGACACAATTTAGTTCTGCTTTTTAAGTAGCCAACAAAACGTCTTTGATGCAAGGGTGGGAATTTGAATTGCAAAAGCTGTGCTCCTCCCTCATTGTAATACTGATTAGATTGCGGTCCAGGCGCCAGCAGTGCGTACCGCAAACATCGGCTGAGATAAAAAGATTATTTTCTGGCAGGTGTGGAACTGGATCACAATAGGGAACAGAATAGAAACTTCCTCTTCCTTCAATCAAATCCTCATCTTGGCAATTTATAACAAAAGCTAAAAGAATGGCTTCCCCAGGGAGATCCGCCTGCCTTCAAAATTGTCTGCCTTCTGGAAAAGTCTGAAGACAGAACTTGATGCAATATAGAGACAGTCCTCAATTTATGACCAACCGAGGCCAAAGTTTCCATTCCTAAGCAAAAAGTGAATTTTGATCCATTTTATGACCTTCCTTTCCACCCTTGTTAAGTGAATCACTGCAATTGTTAGATAAGACGTTTGTTAAGTCAATTTGGTTTCCGCATTGACTTTGCTTGTCAGAAGGTTAAAATGGTGAACACATGACATGGCCACCATCATAAATACACGCTAGTGGCCAACGGTCCAAATTTTGATCACATGACCATAGAGAAGCTGCAATGGTCGTAAGTGTGAAAAGTGATAATTACATTGTCAGTGCTATTATAAGTTCAAATAGTCACTAAGCGAATGGCTGTAAGTTAATGACTACTGTATTTAGGGTTTATCTGTCTCAGCCTCCATATTCGTTCTATTCTTATATCTTATTGCCTGCCAAGAGTCTTTGACAGAAGCAGCATATATATTCAATAAATACAAAGGAAAAAAAAGTGCACTTAGGACTGATAATGCATAAGATGATTCACTTCTTGGATAAGTAGAAAGAGCATGAAGAGGAATCTTCCATTTTATAATCCTTGTTTAATCCATATAGTGGTTTGGTATGTTATTTCTTTGTTTCATTTTTTTTAAATATCATATCCTCCCTCTCTCACCTCCAGCTGATATTTGATTCACATCTTGGTTGTCTTAACAGTACAATCCAGTATAATCCTATTTTCATTCAACAGTAAACTCTACTGCCTCAGTGGAACCTTCTCCCAATTAGGTACACAGCAGCTTATCCTAAACTAGATGCCTTCAGATGTATAGACTTTCAACTCTCAGAATTCCCCAGCCAGCGCTGATGGCTATTGATGAGAATTTTAAGGTTTGAAGTCCAGGCATCTGAAGGGCAGATTGGTGAAGGAGATGCTTGGTTCTTTGATCTGCAGCAGTTTTTCAAACTATCTTTGCATTTCATTTACACATCATTACACATCACTCCACTGAACGGGCAGGTGGTTGTACTAAAGAAGACAAGGGAGATGGTTTATTGTTGAGCACAACCTAACACTAAACATCAGATATTTGCTAAGAAACAGAGCAGCTACATCTCAAAACTATTCTTCCTACCTATCCTCAGCTGCAGAATTCCATGAAGATGGAAGGTGAAGCCTAGGGATGTGTTCCATCTCCTGGCCAATCACATACTGTGTAAGGTCATCCTGCCATGATAAACCTGATATGGAAAATAGAAAGTTAAAGTAAGTTAGTATATGGCCACAAAAGATGAATATTGACTTGAATGCTGAAGATATACTTGTCCTCTGATTCAGGATCAGGCAACCCTGGAGATGTTTTGCCTTATACCTCCAATCTCTTGTGGTTCTCCATGGAGGCCAAGAGCTCAAAACATTTGGGAGAAACTAAATTATCTATCCCTACTCTAATCACGCCCCCCCAAAAAAGCTGAACTCTAGGTATGGTAGATTCTAACAGCTTGGAGTAAACATTTTAATCAATGGCAGACATTAATACACAAGGTTTAAAATAAGAGAGATTTCCAAAAACATTGGCAGAGTTTGAACATGTCTCTGGAGAGAACTGCGGCTCATAAAAATGAATGTTTTTAATAACATTTGTTAGTTTGAAAAGGTGCCAGCAGATTCCTCCTGGACTTTGTATTATGAATCTGATACAGAGAAAAAAAATGTTTCTGACTATAGTTTTAAGGGTAGAAGGAGGTACCCAAAATCTTGCTTGATACAGGGATATCTCACTTCCCTATTCTATCCTTAGCTCTTCTCCCCTAACGGCTGATATTCACCTTGTGCCATAAGATGCCGTAGAATATCTTGCAAACGCTGGAGCACTGGTGTAGTGACTTGAAAGTAGGGCTGGTCTCGCAATGAACTTTCCTGGCACTGGCCAAATAAACCATCTGGAAAGATAACAAATTCACGGGATAGTTGTCTACATGTACCAGAATGACAGGGGTGAAGTGTGGAGAACAAGAAAGGAAGCAATCAATAAGTCCAGGCATACTAGATATAATTTGCATGGTGGGCTGCATATGGATCTTCTCGGACGATCCACTACAAACCAAGAAGGTTTGAATGAACTATACATTTCTTCACGCTCTGAGGACTTGAGGCTGCAGACGTTTCCCAGAAGTAGGCCCTCTTGCACTCATAGGGACAAGCATTTAGGTTAATGGGCACAATAACGAATAATAACGATGGTCTCAAATTGAATTGCTACTCAAAGGAATGCTGGGATATGTAGCCTAGCAATGTGGGGATCGCACAGATTCCCCACCCCACCCCAGTATCTGGTGAAACAGGAAAAGGAAAATCAGTATGTTCTCAACAGCTAAGCAGACACTCTTGGACTCTTCTTCATTTATTTACCCAGGAAGACTGATATTTCTATATAGCTGCAATATATAGATGTGTACCGAAATATATGTAAAATAATAACAACTGCCTATATACTCAAGACTTAATAGCTCTTATGTCTTTGATTATGATTTGAACTGTTAAGTTTTTTACCAGTCCCAGACTGAATCAAATTGAAGATTGAATCTTTAATAATAATAATAATAATAATTAATAGGAAACTTAAAGGACAGATTTAACAACAAGGCATGCAAC